>PVLA01010698.1:0-60741 GCA_004027455.1 Hydrochoerus hydrochaeris
GAAAGAAAGAAAGAAAGAGCCCAGGAAGAAGAAAGCGGGGGGGGGCGGGGGGGCGCGTCCTCCTGCAACCCGGAGTCACCCTTCTTGCTGCCCCATTGTCCCCCAGCGCGGCAGCAGGCCCGGCCAACAGCTGTGCAGGGCCTGTATCACTAACAGCTGCTTTCTCCTGGGGTGAAATTAAAAGATTAGGGGGTGTGGGCACGTGCTGGCCTCGGGAGCCCAAACAACGCTTGATTTAGGGTGAAACTAGTCTGAGACGCTCACAAAGGAGGAGACTTAGAGTTGGCCAGGGGTCAAGGGGGGGTGGGCTGGCTTTGACGGAGACAAAAGGAGGTAGGGGCGGGGCGCGGGCTGGAGCGGGGGACAGGCGCCCTGAAAGGAGGCCCAGCGGCAGCTGCTCCTGCCCCAGAAATTTGAAACGGGTCTTTTCACAAACACAAATGCGGGAGAAGAATAGGGAGCCCGGCTTAGCTGAAATGGCTCGTTTGCAAATGAAAGGAGACGGGGAGACCCTTCCCTTCTCCAAGTTCTCACCTCAGAGGGTGGAGAATGATTAGGGCCGCGAGAAGTGTGCCGGGGAGCAGATGGGCAAGCCCCCCTGCGCCGGCTCTGTGTTTACATAACAATCGCGGCCACGGCCTGGGGTGCGGGCGCCCCGCGAGGACCCTGGTGCCCCGATTTCGTCTGTGTGGTTCCGATGGGCCCCGCGGGAGGGAGTGCTGGCTGCAGCCCCTGCAGGTGTTAATGTATGTACTTCACAAGCGTGGTACGACTGCAGCGGGGCTGCCTGCAGAAGGCCGCAGGCCAGGCCACGCGCACCCCGCAGCTGTCCCCCAGCCAGGACGTCTGTCCGACTGCCCCAGCTTGGCCACTGCTGAGCGGCAGCATTGGTGAGTTAGAGGGGAGCCCCCTGGCTGTGCCTGACTGGTGTTTGATGACCAGGGTCTCTCTCCAAGGTCAGGCTCCTTGGAAAAGCAGGAGACAGAGGGACAAAGGACGGAAATAGGCGTCCAGCCAGGCAGGAAAAGCAACCAGTGGGTGGCAGTGGCTTCCAGTGCCCCACAGGGAGAGGCTACCAAGCTTTGCAGGTCTACAGTGTAGCCCCAGCAGGCGAAGCCTCGCTTCTGACCAAACTCCAGCTCCCAATGCTTAGTGCAGCTGACTTTGAGGGTGCAACTGACCATCTGCATGGCCTGTGCTCCCCAGGTTGCCAGGGTCTCGGAGGACAGAGACAGACGCTGGGGGCACACTAGATGGAGGGAGAGGCCAGCCGAGACAGCTCGTTCCCAGATGAAGGGAGTTTGGGAGACCCTTCCATTCTCCAAGTTCTCACCAACAGCTGGGCACTGTAAAGGCCACCACGGGAGCAGGGCTCAACACCTGAGTGAGATCTGCAGAGTGGACAGTGCAGTGGCATCTCTGCAACATCCCAGTTTTTATGATTGCACTGGGGTCCCTCAGAGACAGTCCCTGATGCTTCAGGAAATAGTGTTTAGGAGAAAAGGTGCCTCACCCCAGCGCTTCTCTGTCCCTAGGGAATCGGCTCCAGGACGCCTCGACACCAGCACCCATCTATGGGTCCTAAAGTTTCTTTCATAAAGTGGTGCGGTATTTACATGTTATTAGCATATGCGTGTGTCTGTCTTCTCACAGACACGGAGTCCTTTGTAGATGACTTGTGATCCTATGCTAGGTAAACGCAGTGGGAACAGTCACATTGCATTGTGTAGGGCTCAAGGACAGGAAACAGTTTGTGCTACTCAGCATAGGTCTCTCCCCAACCCCCAAGTACAGTAGTTCGGATCTGAGGTTGGACCCAGAGAGCCAAGAAAGTAAAACGGTAACGTGAGGAAATCTGGGCAGATCTGGGCAAAGGTTCCATGGTGGTTCCTTGTACAATTCTTGCAGAATTTTTTTGGTCTAAAATTATGTTAAATACAAATGCCAAAAGGGACAATTGTGGCAATGGAGGGAACAGTCACCTGCCATCCTCTGAGGTGATGGCACAGCTGGGGCCTCACAGGCCTCAGTGCAGGGCTGTGCCTGTCCTGTCAGCCCACGGCACTCCTGTCTTGGGCACAGCCCCTGCCCTGCAGCCGTGTCCCAGGTCGCATCAGGAGCCCCTGCTGCTCTCCAGGCCCTACGCACTGCTCAGTCAGCTAAGTGTGGGTCGGTGCAAGTGTGGATCTGACTGCTGTGGCCAGGGAGGTCAAAGGCTGCTCTGTGACAGGTGTCCTCAGGTCAAAGCAACAAAGCCCTCAGCTAAGCGGGGAGTGGGGGCCTGGCCAGCCAAAGAGAGACAGCGGGGACCCACCTCTCCCCTGGCAGCAACTGTCTTGGCCGTTCTCTCCATCCGCTGTCCTTACTGCATGGTTGCCGTAGCTGAGCCACCTCTCCCGCCAGATCTCAGCTGACATTCCTGCTGCCCTGGTTTCTGTGTCCACCTACACTTCTGTGTCACCTGGAGAGGTTATGAAAATGGCCCGGCTGGATCCCAGGACCACTAGCTCAGCTCCCGGGCACAGGGGAGCAGAGCGGGCTGGACACTGTCATGCTGTGACAGGTTCTGGTGGGATTCTGAATGTGCACCTAGGACTGCAAAAGGCTGCTGAGGAGTTTCAGCTTGGCTCCCCAGGCAGGTTCGTAGAAGGCCGCCCGCAGCCGCTGACCTGAGCTCCCTGCTGCCACAGGGTCGTGAGGACCCATCAGGTGTGGGTGGGGTCGTGTTGGCCAGGGACCCCGGAAGACAGTGTAGATGCCTCCATGTCGAGGGCCTGGGGTTCCAGGTCATGCATGGGAACCACAGAGTGGTATGGTCAGATGCCAGGGTCGGGAGGCCATGTCTTGGCACCCATTCCGACAGTGCCCTGTGGGGTTTTCCCCATGAGGCCCACCGACCAGGGCAGGCCCTGGCGCAGAGCAGGGAGGGTGTGCGGAGGCTCCTGGACCTGGGCCCTGCCTCTGCAAGGGCGATACTGTCGACTCGTGCAGTCACACTGCTGTCCCCTCATTTCTCCGGATATCCTGGGTAGGTGGGCACCATCCTTGCTTTCTGTTCAGAATGTTCCAGGTTGCTTAAACAAACTACCACTGGCTGCCTATGTGCACTTGCACACAGGGTCGGCGGTAGCAGCACTGTTTCCGAAGCAGAGACTGGAATTTGGGAGGGTAGAACCAGCCACCTGTCGGTGGCCAGGAGAGGCACACGCACCTTGCAGACTGGAGGGCGCCCTGCAGGACCAGGCTGCCCGTCCTGTCAGCTTTCTGTCCACTCTGGGGGCAGATACGCAGGCCAACCTCGTTGGAGCGCTGGAGCGAAGGCATCGCCCAGCAGGAAATTATTTTGCTGCTTTTTGATGAGGTCATTGCATTTTTCCATGAGTCACAAACACTGGGTTTCTACCATCACGGGGAGCATTGTGTTGGAGCTTTTTGAGTTTCTTTTTCCTCCTGGGCCCCTCTGAAGTTCCCTTTTTTGCTCAGATAAACTGCTGCTGGGACAAGCTGTGTGTTCCTTGTAATTGCCACTGCTCAGCATTAATAAAGAAAGAGCTGCTGTCACTTCAGTCACCTGCATGAACTTGGAGGCCAGTGTGTGGAGTGAATTAGGCAGGCAAGGGGGAGACTCCTCCCTGGAGGGGGAAAGTCAAACTCCTGTAGTGAGCGGAGAGTGAAAAGGTGGTGGCGGGAGGCTGAGAGTAGCCGGGGAACAGGAGACACTGCTCGGAGTCACGAGACTCGGGTTACGCAGGAGAAGTGAGTTCAGGAGTTTTGTTGTGAATCTGGGATGAATGCAGTTGCTAATAATACGTCGTACAATTGAACATTGTTAAGTGTAGATTTGAGGCATTTTTATACACACATATAAGCACACGAGGCCACGAAAGTGTTAGTTTTGTTTAGCAACTCACGAGGTACCGGTACATCAAAATGTCAAGTTGTGCATCCTAAACCCGTGTAGCATTTACTTGTCAATGAAAATTAGTAAACTAATTTTTAAAAAGAAAAATATCAGAAGAACCAGCAGGAAAACACTGTCCCCGGCTCTCCCTTGTGCCTCCGGCAGGTGCGGCAGCAGCCGGTAGTCCTGGTTCCCTGGCGTCTGCCTCCTGGGCTGGGAGGGCAGCAGGGGTCAGGGGCTTCTGTGGATCACAGGACACTGGCAGGCTCTGCACAAAGGCCCAGCTGCTGGGGGGATGGCCCTGGCCCCTGGGCCAGGAAGGCAGGTGAGGTCACCAACCCGAGCTTGCCCACCCAGCCAATGCAGGCAGCGGGTGGGTCGTCACTGAGCCGGCTCACCGCAGCTGCTTCCAGTTCAGACGTTGCCAGAGGGAGGACTGAGAGGAGTCTGCCCTTTCACCCGGTGCTTCCTCACCAGGGAGGCCAAGCCCCACCCACCCCTCCACCCTCCGGCCTCCTCGCACTGCCCGTGATGTTTGTGCTGCCTGAAGCCTGATTGTGCTCTCACTCTGCTTTTGGCCTAGTAACACCGAAGGGGTCTGCATGCTGAACACAAAAATGAAACCCAGCAGGGTACCTGCACAACTGTCCCACCTGCCACTGGGGAGGCTGAGGCAGGACAATGACTTGAGCCTAGGAGTTTGAGACCAACCTAGACGAAATTGAGACGCCACTTCAAAAAAAAAAAAAAAATCCCCACCCCAGAGGCCATAAAGATAGACTGATAGAAGCTGTACAGTCCTACAAAGCTGGCCTGAGAGAGGACAGTGCTGAGACTGAGAGTGAGTCACTTACTACCTCCAAGCTTTTGTTTCCTGGGCTGGGGTTGGGGGCAGGAATGGCTTTCCTGTCCTGTTTGAGTGCCTCTAGGCTGCCTAGAACAATGCAGGCTGATCTCAAGCTAGTGGCAATCCTCCCGCCTCAGCCTCCTGAGCACTGGGATTACGGGCATACACCACTACATTTCTAATAAACACGCGCACATTTCTAATGAATTTTAACTTGATAAACAAGCAAAGTCTTGCAATATGAGTGGAATGTGACACCAAACATGACACGGGGAGGCAGCCGCAAGACTGTGGGTGGTCACCTCCCAGCGGCCAGAGGTTATGGAGAAGATCTCATCGGCAGGGCGGGAGGAGGAAAAGGAAGAGGGATCCTTCACTTCCGGTGAGATTAGCGCCATGTGGGGAGCGGCGTGAGATTTTGTAGAAAAGCAACACCTGAATAAGGCTGCAGCAGTGCAAGTGACAGCCTGTTCAGTGACGGTGCAATGTCACATTGCCACCAAATCCCCAAAGGGGCAAAACAGGCGTGCTTGGATGGTTGCTTGTTAGAGCTGCCTGGAAAGAAACACGCCAGGGAGCCGGCAGACAGCAACAGTCCTGTGAGTGACTGCAAAGCGCCCTACCCCCTTCTGTCCCTCACACCAGCCTGGACGGTAAACGCAAGTGCAGGGTAATTAATTCACTTTTTTACATTTTGTATTTTCATTATTATCTATATACTATATTATCTATATACTATATTATCTATATACTATATTTGTACTGTATTGTAATATCTTTGCAGGAATATTGTTGGGTTACAGAACCAATCCTCTGCACTCCCATTGTATCTTATGGGCAACTTTGCTTTGATGCACAGCCCGAGGGCTTTGGATTACACCCATCTCCATCCATCCCTAGTCGTGGGCGCTGTCTCCTCTCCTGGGACCTGGGTCCCCTGCAAGACCGGTGCACCCTCAGCCTCCGGCTGAAGCAGAGGCTCCTGAGGAGTCCCCGTGGCTGCTGGAATGTGCTCACCGGAGCCCTGAGCTAACCCCTCTCGTCCTCCACCCGTGGGCAGCCACCCCAGGTTGGGAAGCAGGAGGCGGCCCACAGAGCATGAGCGCACGGCAGAGACTGAAGCCACAGTGCGAGACCCACGCAGCCCTGCGGTACCAGCCCGCGACCTGACCACGCTGCAGAGGGCCATGAAACAGTCACCGGTGGAACTTCCTGGGTGTCGTCGGTCACAGCATGGACGTGGCTGCCCTAACACACTGAGCCCTGGGGGCACGTGGCCACAGAGAGCTGAAACACCCCGTGCTCCCCCGTACCACTCCCACTCCACACCAGTCTGATGGCGTGGGATGCGTGGACAGAGGGCCCAGGGGTCAGCTCTCCAGGGCTTCCAGCACACACGCAGATCTCTGCAAGGCCTCCTCGGATTACTGGGCAGGCTCACCAAGCGGGGCGTGTCTGCTTATTTACAAGTGTCTGCTTGCTTATTTACTTTTAATTGCTCCCCTGTTTTCAAAGGGCTCGCAGGTGTCCTGGCAGGCTCACACAAGAACTTCAGATGGAATTAAGGACATCGGCAGAGAAGAGAGAAATGGGAAGAGAAATAAATACCACGCATCAAGAGCCAGAGATCAAGCAAATGCTGGTTCTCCTGGCCCAGCAGCTAAGGGCGCTTTTAAAAAGTGCCAGTTCTTAATTTAAAAAATGCAGAGCAGTTCTTTAAGACAGGCGAGCTACGTTCCTAGCTTTTTTTTTTTTTTTTTTTTTTTTGGTCAGAGAAAATCAAGTATTTGAACTTCAGGCATAGGAAATAACAAACCCTTCACTGATTCCAAAAATATTTTTGTTTTTGTTTTTTTCCTTTTTAAGAAGAAAAGTCTAAAAAAAAAAAAAACCAAAACCAAACAAAACCCCCTGGCAATTGTTAGCGTCACTGCAGTTCTGGGGCAGTGCACCGGTCAGCTGCTGGATGGCACCCAGGACACTAGGAAGCCGCCCGTCCAGGCGCCCAGTGTGGACCTCGCAGGCCAGGCTGTGCCTTGGCAGGAACAGGGTGCTGCCCGGCGAGTGCCAGGGGCAGATTCCGGCGCTGCCGCTGGAGGCCAGGTCCACGCCTGTCTCGGGACACCGCGAGCTGGTGCCATCCTGTTCCCCAGCTCCGTCTGGGCGCAGGGCCCGGGGCTGCAGGACCTGGCTGGCGCCCTGCAAGCTGAGCCCAGGGCCGGGCGGGACCGGCCACTGGCCACGCCCCCCGGCTCACGGCGCTGCGCTCTCATTGGTCGGCACGTAATATATTCACGCCCCGCAGACCGCAGGCCGCTTCCTTCCCGGACTTAGCTGCGGACTGCGCAGGCGCGTCTGGGGGTGTCCCCCTCGGCCCCGGGGTTTGGCCGTGCTGTCAAAAGAGGTCTGCCTCGGCTTCGACCCCTCAAGCATGTGCTCACGCTGGGGGACACGGCAGATTTCCCTGGACCCAGGGGCCCTCAGGGCTGTCTCGTTCCCCTGCTTAGGGAGGACCTTGCCTGGGGGACCAGGGCCCGGGCAGCCTCCTGTACTGGGCATGCTGGACCTCGATGAGCAGGGCCCCGGGGCTGGGGACAGAGCCCCCAGGGAGGCTTCCATAGAGCCGGGGGTCCAAGGGCAGCCACAGTCTAATTCAGAGGAGGCCACAGAATTAGCCCTGCAGCTACTGCAGGGCCTGCTGAGCGGGGCACGGAGCCTGCATCCTGCTGCCCACTCCAGCCCCGCTGTGCTGGGGCCCCCCGGGGGGCTCCTTAGTCCAGCCTGGTGTGGCAGTTCTGCTGGAACTACTGGGGCCTGTGCAGTGTCACAGAGCTTGCTGGCCCAAGAGTTCTCCCCCAACTCTGCATTCCGAGGTCCAGGAGGCTGCGGGAGAGATACGGATCCACCGGCGATGACCCCAGTTCTCCCCACCTTCCTGAGTGCTCACTCGGCGGGGTGATGCTTGCCAAGAGGAGGCTCCAATGCCAGGACTTCTGGGGGCTCCAGCAGGGGCCACAGAAAGTGCAGAGCCCTGTGCCACATGACTGTGTTGGGATCTACCACGGGCTGTCAATATGATGGCACTCTCCTGAGATCCTGATGGGCCTGGGAAACCCTGACTGTGCTTCTACTGTGCCTTGTCTCGTGCAGCTGCGCTGCAGCCTGGAGCATCGGGTGCATGCTGTCCTGTGTACCCCGAGTGAATCACCTAACGATGCATCCTCAGACTGTCCCATCATCAGATGACACAGGCTGTGGGTCTTTCCTTTCAGAAAGCAGAGTACCATTGTGGAGATGCTGGGCCCCTCCCTGTCTCACTCAGGATTTTGGCTCCTGTCCTAGAGGAGAGAGAGAGAGAGAGAGAGAGAGAGAGAGAGAGAGAGAGAGAGAGAGCGCATTCCTCGGAATTCAGACAAGCCTGGAGGCCGCGCTTCCACCCGGTGTGGCTGTAGTCTTCATCCTGGTTGGTGATTTACCCTTAGAGCTGCAGTGTAACCACCCATTCGCCCCAGGTCAGCTGTGGCCGTGTGACCAGTGAGGCTGTGCACACTGCCAGGTCTCACCTGGAAACGGCGAGAGGTCCCTCTTGCTCTAGGAGCAGCTGTGTTTGAGGAGCTGCCGTCCTGTGCATGTGGCCAGAGACAGGCAATTCCCCGAGAAGCTCAGCCAGGCCTCACCCTAAGGAGGTTTGATGACAAGGCCGTGGAAAGGCTTGTGTAGGAGCAGGAATGGTCCCACGGACAGGGAATTGTGACTCAGGGCCTGGATGACATCAGCACTATAACAGAGCAAAGGACACAGGAATAATTAGACAGCTAAAGGCAGTAAGACCCTGGGTGCCCAAGAAAGAAGCACAAATAGGAAACACTCTGCAAATGTCACGAAACAACAAGAAGAGAGGAGAAATGATTTGATCTGATGCTCACAGTCTCATCTCTGGCCAGAGGATGTGAGATTGCTTTTTCACGGAAGGAAGTCACCTCTGAGTCAGCTCCTTCAGCCCGGAATTGAACCATATTTTATAGGTACAAGGTTTTCTTGGGGGAAATGGGGAAGAAATTCTGTCACCATCTCTTCTGTTTGTTGACTTAATAGTGCTGTAATATCTTCAGATACATAAAAATTAAAATGAACGCTTCTTGGTAAAAAAATTTGGAAAATATAGAAAAGCACAAAATGCAATTTAAAAAAAGTACTCATAATCTATTACTCAGAGATAACCAGGGATCATTCTTATTGTTGGTGGATTTGATGTCTCATTATGATCATTTTTCTCAAATAATTACTATGAATACAATTCTGATATTTTCACTCTTAAATGATAGATTATAAACACTGACCAGTAACATTTATTGATTGGTTTTCTTTGTATACAAGGTTTTAAATTAGCATACTCCATTTTCTTGTATATTATAATTTATACAACCCCCTATTGTTGACCAGTTAGACCACTTCTATGTTTTTATGACAGATTATGTGGGAAACTTTTTTTAAATGTAAACTTTAGTCTTTTTAATGGTTTCCTAGGACACGTTCTGTTATAGCTGTGTCTAGATGACCCCCCAAAGCCCCATGCAGTCATAGGTGGGGTTTTACGGAGGTGGCTGGGTTTAGGGGTGTGCTGCTGGGATTAAGAGTCTGGATTACTAAATTAGTCCACTGATAGGTTTGGTACATTCTGCATGTTGATAATGGGAAGGACCAGCCTGGGTGTAGTTGAAACATCCGGAGACCAAGTAGCCTGAAGAGATAAAAGGGAGAAGAAAACTGAGGCTGCTGAGGCTGCTTCACGGCTTTGTTGCCTTCTACCTGCCATGGACGGTTCTCCTGTGCAATGCCTCTCTGCCGTGTGCCAACCAGCTTTGGAGCCAGCCAGATACGAACTGAAGTCTCTACAAACTGTGACCTACGATAAACCTTCTGCCTTTAACGTTGGGTGTCAGGTATTTTGTTTAAGCAATGAGAAGAGTAACTAAGCCATATTCCTAGGAGGGGATTTCAGGACGATCGTTTATAAACATTTTAAAATCTCCATGCTGTACAATTGTTTTGGAGTAAGATTCTGTTTCGTTTTCTTCATATACCTACCCTCTGTGATGGTTTGTGTCCTTTGGACCCACTGGGTGTACTGAAATTTAAATCATCGTGTATCTATGATGTTTAAGATTTAGCTGCGAGTCATTCTATTGGTGTGTGGCATTGTTAGCACCCAGCAAATACTGAACTTGGTATCCACATATAAAACCACAGGATTTGTGATTCAAAGCCCAAAGCTATCCTGAGACCTAAGAATTGAGGGTAGTGTCTGCTCCGTCGAGCTGACAGCAGGAAGAAGTGCTTGGTCAGAACATGATGGATCAAGACCGTCTGCGCATTTCCCCAGTGTCTCATGAGCCACCCTCTTGCAGCAGAGTAAGATTCCCAAGGCCTGCAGCTTGAAGGAGGAGACATTTATTTTGGCTCACGGTTCCAGTTCATGGTCCATGGGATCCAAGACAGAAAGAGGGCGGCAGAGGGACCTGGTGGAGGGAAAGGTGCTCAACTCACGGCAGCCAGAAGCAGTGAGAAGGGGGGGCTGGTGCTAAGAATACGTGGCAGGGGGGCCCCACCTCCTACAGAGGCACAACTGTGGGGAGTGAGTCCACCGGGGAGTTCACTGCCCCCACGACTCTCTGCCTGCCACTCACAGGAGGCTTCTGGGGAGAGATGTGAGAATACTTCACGGCTTTCTTCTTTTCTAATAAATGTATTTGGTGTTAAAAAACAAAAAAATTTAGAAATATTAAAAAAAACAAAGATAACAAAAATAAAATAAAATTAGACTGAGCTTTTTTTCTAGACTGTAAAGAGAAAGGACTGAGACGTAGTATTCGGCTCAGAAAACTGACTGAAGAACTTGGTTTTTATACCATCAGATGTGTTTACCCGTGTTGCCATGGTGACCACAGGAACACGGAAGAGGAGTGTGGGAGGTGGGGTCTGGGGGGTTTGTTGGTGAGCTCTGTCCATGAGAAAGGACGCAGGACAGCGACACAGTGGGCTGCTGGGCCACCTTCAGATGCAAGGTTCTTTGGTTGATTCTGGAGCAGAGATTTGTGTTCACAACCTTTGCGAAAAGGCAGAGCCACATAATGAGGGAGACACGCGGTGACACAGAGGGGCCACGCTGAGAACCCAAGGGGAAGAGCGGGCAGTAAAGGGGCCAGAGCGAAGAAATGTAAGGAAACAGGGAAAGATGAAAAGGAAATGGCATGAGGCAGTGGGAGCACGAAGAAGGCTCGGGAGCAGGGCTGGGAGGAAGGGTCAGGCCAGCGTCTCCCTGACTGGGAACATCGTCTGTGCTGGGAGACCAAGGGGACACTAGCGGAAATCAGCGAGGCCTGCTGACCGGGAAAGCCGTGGAGACCGGCAGAGCGGCCTGGAACGGTGAGAGCACGGGTGCGGGAAGCAGGTGCGCCTGCTGGGGTCCCTGTACCTCTCAGGTGGGTGATTCTGCCCTCACCCAGCTGCTGAGTGGCCAGTGTCTGAATGTGGAGGGAGACGTGTAGCAGGGGTCCAGCCGGCGGAGCTGTGGGGAGGCTGAGGCTGTGCCCGGTAACAGGGGCATGGGACAGCTGGGTGCAAACAGGTAGGAGTCTGGGGTAGGACACTGACCATAAGATGCCTGGACACAGGCACCCTGGTCACCTTTCTCTTAGTGGAACTATTACCAGGAGGGCAGAATTCCTTTCTCATCCTTTAAACCTTCCTAGATAAGATGTGGGGTTGACCGTTCTTTGGTAGGAAGGCTGCCTTTCTGGGGCTGTTGGCAGGCCTGGAAGATTCTGTGGTGCACTCTGTGGAGCCCCATCCTAACAACGGTACGTGGCCGCCGGCAGGGTCTACCGCGGTGCGGAGGGCGTTTGTCAAATGGTGAATCCGAGGGAAGAGCTGCTGAAACCTTTGGCGTCTCATGTGTGCTCACATGCTAGGAAAGCTACCTGCCCTCAAAGACAAGCTGACATTTAAATCCCTTAATTAGTTTTATTTTCAACCCCAAAAGAAGCAACACTTCCTTTCATAAAATAGAGCAAGTGTCTCACTGAGCTAAGCACAGGGGTGTGTTCTAACCCAGAGAAGGGCACAGGAAAGCAGGGCAAAGTAGCCAGTGGCAGATGGATCGTCACAGTCATTTTCCTTAGTGGGCAGCGACAGGAGACAATAACAAAATAAGGGATGGTTGACATCACGTCACTAAAGCAGAGGAAACTGTTATTATGATGACTGAAATGGTCCTATTGGGGAAATTCACTGCTGTTCCTCTCTCCTGACTCCTTACAAGGTTGGAGAGCAACTTAGCTTGAGTTTGGTGATGTGGAATTTAAACATGAATGTTCTCTCTGGTCTTATGGAGTGCAGAGCAGGACCCTTGTCCAAAACAATCACTTCCTGTCTCTGAAATTGGAAGGCAGGCAGAGGGCTCAGGAAGCTCTTCACTGAGGCTCATGGAGTCAGGAAAGAGAGCTCTACCCCCAGGGTTCAACCCCTGATCCCTCTTCCCAAGAAGGAACCAGAAACCCCTGATGAACGAATACAAGGGTCTCTCCTGTGAGTGACCCGTTAAGCTAGACAGAAATAAGTCAGTCACTGGTGATCAGTTGATGTACAGATAGGCACATTCACAGCTTTAGTCTAGCACGGCACGTATTGAAAACACATTTTCTATAGAATGATCTTGTTAACACACATCTCAGGATAGTCAGCTGCTCCACGATACTAGCTTCAAATCTGATGCCCAAGGGTCTGCCTTCTGCCTGGAATCCCCAGTGAGGGTGCCCCCAAAGCAGGAAGGAAACCAGGCTGCCCGACTGAAGTCAGGGCTCACCTCACTCCAAACGGTCTCGCACACAGCGGCTGGGCGGAGGCACATTTACCTTCACACTTCAACTAAAGACGAAGAGCCGGTGAGAGCTCGCTGTGGACAGTTTCTGGCTCTCAGGTGCCTCCTCTGGAAGATTCAGCGTCGGGCGAGCGGCTGGGGGAATGGCTTGCTCCCGAGCGCGTTTCCTTTGGTCACTCACTCCAAAAGCAAATTCCTTTTTGAGCACATGTCCAGAAGAGATGCAAACATAGAAAAGCGAAATTCTAGAATGTTCTCCTTGTCCCCATGCATGTACTCTCAGGACCTCGTGCATGCACCAGCGCAGCCACGGTTTGCAGAGAGGTAGAGCACGCAGCATCGCCCTGGGTCTGTTGACTCAGGGGCCAAGTAAGGAAGTGGGTTAGAAGTTCGTGGGCCAAGACGGGAGAGGATTGATGAGGGCTCATCCATGGCACTTGACCTGGAGCATTCATTATTAGGGTGACTGGGAGAGCGTCTCTGGGAGGTGGGCTTCAGGGAAATGGTCATGAGCTTCCAAAGCAGTGTCCGTGCAGGAGTCTGCTTGCTCGGGAGTGGGGATGACCAGGCCCATCACAAGGAGTGGGCAGTGGGAGAACATGGAGACCCTGAAGCTTGGTCCAGGGACCCGGCAGGGCCAGTGCTGCCCTGCAGAGTTGACACCCCGTGAGCCTGCAGCTGCTGATGCTTCCAGAGAGGCCCCATGGCGTGGCCAACATAAGCAACCTGGGAATCTGCAGACAGCGGAGCCATGGACGTGGCCCCCGGTGTAGGAGTGCTCTGCTCCATACCGACGCACGCACTCTCGTGCTCCCTAGAGCGCAGGTGCGAATGAGAGGTCAGAGCCCACATTGCGCCCCAGCAGAGCTGTCTAACCATGCCGTCGTCCTGAGGGCTAATGCCCTCCAAGCCTTTGGTTAAACAGTCTACGGTTCTTGTGGCCAGATGGAAATTACCCTGAATTTATAGCTAACTGTAGCACAGCTCTAAAAAGTGAGCTGATTAGTTAATTAGCTTAAAAAAAAGTCATCAGGACCTGGGGTCCCCCTGGGGCCTTGCGTGCTGGGCCACGGTGCTTTTCCACGATGTGCGGAACCTGGACCCAAGGGCTCGACAGGCAGAGGTTCAGAACTGTCACTAGTCCTACTCTGGCTGCGTCTGGAGGTGCACAGACTTTTCTCATCAGTGTTCTTTAAGCAGCACAGCCCAACGACTATTTCCATAGCATTTACACTGCACCAAGTATTCCAAGTAACCCAGGGGTGATTTAGAGCACACGGGAGGGTGTAACAGATCATGCTGATGTTCTGCGCCATTGTACGGAAGAGGCGTCAGCACCGGAGGCTTTTGGTACTGGCAGTGTGTGCAGGGGCATCCCGGAAGCAGCCCTCGTGGGTCTCTTGTCACTTTTCACACAGCTGCAACCCCAGGCAAGCTCAGCACCTTTGGACAGTCTCCAGGTCCAAAGGCCTCTTTCCACTGAAAGGTCCTGGGCTTTGAATTCTGGGAACGTCCCTGGCCTGCAGGACATTTGCATCTAGTTTAGGTGGAACTGCCTGGGTCACTCCCTGGTGATGCTGGTAAGTCAGTCAGTGCGCAGGTCTACCAGCTGCTCCGTGACCTCAAGCAGAACATTTGGTGCAGAAAGCTGGGCAGTAGGGAGCTCGCCACCACCCCCAGTGCTGGCCAGAGACGCTGACCTTTCCCATCCCCTCACGCTGGCTGCACGTCACCGGGCCATGGCATGCCCAGAGTGAGCCAAACATTATTTGGAGCCTTAGTGCAAAGGGGCTTAGTTGATACTAACATTTAGATCAAGGGGCTTTGAGGGAAGCCCTGGCTTTCTGTCAAATGCATGGGCCTCAACTTGGAGGTTTGTTAAAACTCAAATTAATGAGCTGGGTGTCCTTGCATATACCTGTAATCCCCTCAGGAGGCTGAGGCAGGAGGATCACAAGTTTAAGGCCAGCCTGGGCTGCAGAGTGAGTTCATATCTAGTCTAACCTGCATGGCATGGTGAGACCCTGTCTCAGAAAACCAAAACACTGACAACCAACCAACCAACCAACCAACCTCAAATCATCGAGGCAGGTGTGGCAGTGCACACCTGTAACCCCAGCACTCTGGCAGGTGAAGTAGGAGGATCACAAGTCTAGGACCCAGCCCCAACCCAAGGGCTGGGAATGTGGGTCAAGGCAAAGGTACCATAAAACGGCAACAAAACAAAACCTGCCAGACAACCAACCTGCCAACCCCTGATCGTTGGGCCGCCTTCATCTGGGAGATCTTTCTCCTGCTGGCTGGGGTTTCTTCGTGTTCCCAGGTGACCTGTGGGCCCACAGAACACACTGTGAGAATTGCTTCCCGGTGCAGGTCCTGAGCAACATGTGACCTGCTCCAAGGGTTCAGCGGTAAGTAGCCACTGTGACTACTAACCCGTGCACCCGCGGGGGTGTTTCTGGCCTTCAGCACGGGCGCTGCACTGTGCTCCTCAGTGGGAATGGAATGCAGCTCCCGGTACCCCAGTCCCTCCGCACCAGGACTAGCCAGGTTGCTGCAGCGAGGCGGGGAGGGGAGAACCTGGCGTCCTCACCCCACGTGGCTTGGGCTTGGTGCTTGGTCCACTCCACACATGGCTTCAGCTCTGCAGGGCTTACTGCGTTGGGGACCCGAGTCCTCTCAGATGAGGGGGAGGCAGCCTGCGGTGTCTGCCCAGGGCTGAGGTTCCAGGACAACCCTCCCACACACAGAATTCACGCACAGAAAGTTTAATTTGACTTCAAAGCTCTGACAGGCTTACGTTTGAAACTATGTAGGATAAGGGAGTGTGCTGGCTGTTTTAGGAAGCTTGCCAATCTGGATTTATTACTGAGGAAAGTGAGGAACTCAGAGAGGCCAGCTGGGGACAGTCTTTGGGGACAGAGAGCCAAGTCCAGGACTCTAATGGGGACAAATTCTTCTGAGATTATACACTGATTTGAAGGTGACTTTGTCACATTCAGCTGAGCACAGAGCGCTATCTCCTGTGCTTGTCCCATGTCCTAGGGACGAGAAGTTACCTGTGCTGGGTTCAGCAGGCCATGCTTGGGCCCGTCCAGAACAGACTGAGAGACCAGGAGCCCGGGAGGCCATGCACTCAGGGGTGATGCCATGTGGAGTGTGTGTGGACAGGGTGGGTGCAGCTGTCACGGTGCTCTGCCGAGGCTGCGACCTGGACTCCAGGCCTCGGGGCTGTGCTCGTCCCTGTCCCTGGGGAGAAGCGCAGGAGTCTTGAGCCCGCGCTGCCTCTGCATTTCCACCTTGCCTCTTCCAACAGCGCCGTGGCCCTGCTGGATGGGGGGCGGTGGTGCTATGGCTCGGGCTGTGTCAGAGCCACCTCCGGGTGCTCTTGCTGCCCTCCCCCGTGAGCTGCTCTTGGTGTTTTAACTGTAATCTGCTCACCCCGCTTGCTTGGAATGCACCCAGTCACGGAGCCCACTCATCCCCTTCAGTGATCCGGTTCCAGTCACCTGCTTGCTGATTGCTGCCGGCTCCGCCTGCCTCCACACCCAGGGTCCCCTTCTGCACTCTACTCAGGCCTCGCCTCCTCCACCCCTGTTCCTGGGGCAGGGAGTGGCTTCCCTCCTCTCCTGCTCCTGGATCCTTGTCCATTGTCTGTGCCAGGAGTTGAGATATCTTAGCTTTGCAGCATCACTTGCTGCCTGTTTTCTCTGTCCTGGGAAGTGCCCTGTGCAGCCAAGTCCCTCTGCAGGGGGTCCTGTCCTATGACTTCTACACAGGGAGGAAGTGCCCTGTGCAGCCAAGTCCCTCTGCAGGGGGTTCTGTCCTGTGACTTCTACACAGGGAGGAAGTGCCCTGCAAGCTGTGAGTGGCCACAGTCTGCGCTTTCTCATCTTCTTTAAAGAAATACAGCACAGGGGTGAATGGACATTTACCTGAGTGCTTTTCACTCGCAGCAGGATGCAAAAATCCCCAGTTCCAGGGGGGAAAATCCTTGCTTTTGGCTACTGAAACATTGATAATATGGCACCACATCTCTGTCATATTTGATCAATACACAAGCAAATTTTTTGTTCTTTAAATTCATCAACTCTACCTCTGAGTTCTGCATCCATAGTCAGGAGAGGGACCTCAGAAATCCTCAGGCTGCCAGGAGAATATGCATCACTGTGCTCTGCATTCACAGTTCACGTCGCCACCCCCGGGGACACCTTCCTGTGTCGTAACCTTCCTGTTCCCCACATGGAGCATGAGTCAGCTCCTCACTACCACTGTGAAACACCCGAGTCAGGCTGACTTTAGCTCCCAGTTTTGGAGGCTGCAGCCCAAGGTCAGGTGGCCCCACTGGTTTAGCTCTGAAGGATGCGATCATGGTGGGAGCCTGTGTGCGAGTCAGAGGGCACACGGGAGAGCAGAAGACCAGACAGAGATCACAGTTTGGGCTGGGCTTTTGTAAGACTCACTGCAGGACACAGTAGCCCCTCTGGAGGCACAGTTACCTGAGGACCCCTTGGACCCCAAGGCTGTCAGTTGCTAAGTAATTTCTATCAGCTCCATGGTGCCGGGTGCTGAGCTAAGCGGCCTGTGAATATTCTTTTTCAGGATGTCCTGAACTGCATTTGCACCGCTTTTCAACTCTAGATGTGACACCTCTGAGAGGAGTGTGGGCAGTGCTGGCCTATGGCCTCGATTTCTTTCTGAGTTACTGGGGGCTGAGGAGGAAGCGAGGGAGGCATTTTCTGTGATGCTGATGGGGCAGGAAGTGGTGAGAGGCCCCTGAATGGTCAGAGGCAGCACATGCAAAGCAGCTCGGAGTCAGCACCCTGGGGCTGCTCTGTGACTTCCCCAGGCCAGGCTGACTGAACTTTTCTTAGAAGGAACCTGAGTGTGCTCAGGCTTTGCACTGGGGAGCCCTCGCAGGGCTGAGTGGAGCTGGCAGGGCAGAGGGAGCTTGGTTCTGCAGTCCCCGAGGCAGGTGACAGCTGTCCAGGTGGCTGGTGTGGGTGACCAGTCCCCGTGGCCAAGGCCACCCATCTGCACGAACCATCTTGGTGGCCCTGTGGGTTTCTCCAAAGAGAGGAGGCTCTGAAGGCCATGACCCAGGATGCCCACTCTCTCAGGCTGGTGGCCCAGAAAGCAAATGGCTAGATCTGAACGCACAGTGGCCCGATTTTCAGCTGACTTCCATTCCTGCCTTGGCCGCCTGCTGCAGGATGACCCTGCGGGCGTCTGAGAAGCAGTGACACATTCGTGGACAAGAAGCGAGGAGCTGTGTGGTGTTTCCTGGAGAGACCCGGCTGGGGAGCCCAGGTTTTGGGGGCCTGACAGTGAGAGCTGACTACCAAAAGGAGCACAGAGTGACAGTCACAACCTGCAGGAGAGGAGCAGGGTGCGGACCTGCTGGGGTTCAACCTTGAACTTGGGAAGTTCACGCACACGCATAGCAGTCATGATCTGTGCAGATGTCTCCTCTCGGGCTGTGCGGCCTGCACTGGAGACAAGACTCTCGGGTGGTGGAAGGTCCACGCCATTGCTAGTGGCACAGTTCTGGGCTGTGGAATTTATGGAATTTATTTTAAATGATCCCAGCAAATGTGATAGTGTTTTAATAGTGCATTTAGTTTTTGAAAATTTAGCAAACAGATTCTGAAATGCAGGAGCTCCAGTGGAACTCCCTGAAGCCAAGGTGATACTGGAGAGGCAGAATAAACTCAAGACACCGCGAGGGGAGGAGGCGCAGCGCAGTGACGGGAGGAGCAGAGTCTAGGGGCAGGCGTGGACCGGCACACACGCGGTCAACCCTGCAAAAAGAAGATGCCACAGTCACAGAGGGAAAATCCCCTGAACCTGTGCTTGTTCAATTAGATGTCAGAACGGAGCGGATGTATCTGGCCCTCTGCCTGCTCTTAAATACACACGGATTGCAGAGAAGCGTTCCTAAATGCGAAAGGCAAAATGAATAAAAAAGGAGGACGGCATGTCCTGTCTCCGAGACCCTGGAAGAGGCAAACATTTCTTTAACAGGACACAAAAGATGCATTGACTGGGGGGCTCTGTTACCACTAAGCGCTTCTCTTTCCCAAAAGATAACATTGCAAGACTGAAAATGCCGTCTCAGAATGGGAAAGATATTTGCAATATGCAGATTTGACCACAGACACATTCAAAATATGTAACGAACTTTCATATATCAATAAAAAGGGCCAAACCAATTTAGCAGAAAAATGGGCGTTACTCTGAAAAGGGACCTTAAATCTCCACAAGCCCATAGAAGGGCTTAACTTTCTTAAACCCAGGGAAAGCCATATTCTGATGCAGTCATACACAGCCACCACATTAGCAAATGCAGAAAAAAGTGACAAGGACCAGGGGAGGGTGGTCCGGAGACCCCAACCCCACCTGCTGCTGGTGGGGACCCATGGTGGGTGCAACCAATCAGGTGGGCTTTTGGCAGCAGCCGATAAGGCTGAGCCTGTACCTGGCCCGAAAGAGGAGCTGGGAGTATCCCGAAGGAACTTAGGTGATACACGAATAGATTTGCTTTCTGCACACTTCAGTGTGCAGCCTGTGCTTCTGTGAAAAGCTGGAAGAAAGAGTGACGTGATAAATGAAGGTGCAAGGAGGCTGCAGAGAGAGACTTTCTCACCGGCGCTGGTGGAGCTGACTGCGATGCAGCCCCTGGGCTGCGCGTCTTGGCAGTGTCTATCAAAATACCCAGCGCAGTTCTACCTCCAGCTGCCGCAGGGATGCCTGTGTAAGATGCTGTCACTCTGTGCACAAAGCAAACCTTTGGAGGCAATTTCAAAGTCCCCTCTTAGGTGACTGCTGTGTTTGTGCAAGAGATTAGTACCTCGCCAGACAACAGTCTCCAAGGCAGCCAGGAAACTAACTGCCATATTCTGAGTGTCTGCATCTTTGCAATTGAATCACAACAATGTATCCCTTGGTGCCATACTGAGATAACTAAAATGTAAACAATGTCTAATCAGTATAACAGTATCACTACTATAAATAATGGTGCATTATTTTCATACTTGCAATACTGAACCTAAATTTGCAGAGTCTTCTTTTCTTTACTTAAATTTATGGCATCTTATGCGTGTTGTTATGCCATGGAATTACTGGGCTGCATAACCATTTTCCCATTGTACATTTACAGTATTTTGTACCTTTACAATTTATCTCACCCTTTCTGATTTACTTTTTGGACCCTACTGCCACAGTGCCACAGTAGCAGATGCTCTGGTCACACTATCAGGCTCTGTCTGTTTAGGTGGCTGTAACACAAAGCATCCCATGCTGCAGGGCTTGTAAGCAACAGAAATGTGTTTCCTAGTGGTTCCGGAAGCTGGAAGTCTGAGGCTAAGCAAGCAGCGAGCCTGAACCCTGCCAAAGCCCCTCACCCAGGCTGCAGACAGCTGCCGTCGCCTTGTGCCTTGGCAGGTAGAAAGAGCCGGGCTGCTGGATGGGTCCTCTTTACAAGGCACTGACCCATTCTGGAAGTTGCACCCTATGCCGTCCCTTTGCCATCACCTGGTTGGAGGAAAATTTCAGCCTGTGGATTTTGGGGAGTCACACACGTTCAGCCCACAGCAGGCTGTTTGAGGGCTCAGGATGTTGCTTCTGGCTCCCATTGGTGTTCTCCCCACTGCCACCACCTTGGCAAACACCAGCTGGCTTGCCCTTAGCTTTGCTCTTTCGGGTCAAATAGAAGGTCCAAAGAGGCTGGGCAGCCACTGCTTAGAGAGACAGAGTCAGGGATGTGAATCTCACCTTGCTCACGGGGCCTGGGACGGCCTTTGAACAGCTAGAGATCTTTTAGATTCAAGGCATCCATGAGAACAGGAAATCAAGCACAGGAAACTCTGATTCCTAACTCTTACCAGTGTGGCGGTTCTGTTATGGACAAGGACTGGCCCACTCACCCTCTAACATGAGTGGGGCCATGTGGTCACTTAGGACAGGTTACTTGTGTAAACTTGGGCTCCTGACTGAGTAGGAGACTTTATGGGACAGAGGATGGTCCTGCGAGGAGCCAGGTGTGCACCTTCAGGAATGCACGTCCACACAGCCCCCTGGCTTCCTCAGCTTGCCCACTTCTGTGTGCTTCACACCTGTATCATGGTGTCACTTTCTCACTTTGGTTCTACTCCAAGGAGGCAGGGCATCCATCCCATCTCTCTTCACTCTTTACTGCCGCCTCCTGGGGGGAGAAGTCTGTCATGGGTGTGTGTGCGCACGCGTGTGCATGTATGTGTGTCTGTGTGTGTGTGATAGATTTCCTGTAATCACAAATGTCCTAATTCTGTCGTCTATTTTTCTTTAAAGTCTAACAAAATTTAGTGAAGTGTAAGTTTATATCCTTTAGTCAGTTGAAAACACTTTCATGCTAAAATTATGAAAATAGCTTGATTTTACAAATGAAAATATGTAAGCCCAACCACAGGGAAAGAAGTGTAGGAGACAAGCAGAATGTGTGTGTGTCATGTTGCTGAAAAGACATTTCCTTCCTTATAAAATAATGTTTTCAGCAATATAAATGCATTTATAATTAAAACATCATTCCTGCATATGCTTTGCTTGCAAGAATTTGCATTGGCTTTGATTTTTTCCAACTGGGGCCAGTGGCAGTATATTCTGTGCTGCAGAAGGCTGTCTGGAGGACGTTCATCCGACACACGCCTGTTGGCCAGTGCCCAGGGAGGATGTCATGGGAAGGCACTGTCTACGAATCTGGGATGTGGTGAGTGCTGTTGACACATTTTAGCTCGAGCTGTGCATTGGAAACCTATTGCTGGTGCTGCCTGTAATTGGTGTCTGGATGGTGTTGGGTAAAATGTTTGTGTTCACTGTAAAATTTCCTCATAGGCAAGGCTAAGCCACCGACGACAGCACTGAGACGGGTGTGGCTGGTTTTGGGGACAGTCACACTACTAGTCTCAGGTTTGGACTAAACCAAAAGCCCTGCATCTCTTCGTTATGTCTGGGGCCCAGGACTCTGCCAGGTGCAGTCCTAGGACCAGGCTAAGGGCTGAATTTCCATCTCTGGCATTCGCTGGGCCTTCTGGAAGGCGGTTTGCAAACTGGTTGAGAGACGGACTTTTTCCATTTGCACCTGCTGACTTTGACGGTGTGGTGGAGAGTGGAGGAAACTGCCTGTGTTTTCCGTGGTGAGTGCCCTCTGTGACTGCTGCTCTGAAGGAGGCCACCAGGCTGCCGTGGGACGTGCATCTCTTTCTGGGGTCAGGGAGGAGTTTGGAGGTGCTCCCAGGCACACACTTTGAGCATGAAAATGGGAGAAACAGCCTCAAGTTGCTGAGCGGGCCGTCCGCAGTCGGAAGGGAAAAGCCTGAGCGGGGAGAGCTGAGCCACTTAGCCCTTCTGGAAAGATGTCACCAGCAAGCCATGTAATTTCTCTTCCAATAATCCAGAGCAGCACTGTGCAGAACTAGGCTCCTGGCTTTCCTGCTTCCAACAAGTCCGTCCTAGGCTCTGCAGAGAATCTGAGCAGCTCAGTCCTACAGGGTCCTGCCGGCGGCCCAGGTGCTGCCCAGTCCCCCTCCTCAGGGAATGTCCTCAAGAGCTGTGTGACTCCCCACTTCCACCAGCTTCCTGATTCCCATGCTGGGAGGCCTCTGCCTTGGGCAGCCGGGAAGTCCGACCCCACACTTCCTGTTTGACGCTTTGGGAGGCTGGCTTGCCACTTTGATGGCTGTCCCTACCTGCACACTCAGCGTCTTCTGCCCTGTCCACCTCTCCCTCTTCCCTGACAGCTGCCACAGGGCAGCCCATGCCCACTCATGGCCCTGAGCACCTAGGGTAACAGCGCCATTCTCCTCCAGCCTGGCTTCTCCTGGCCTGTCTCAGGACTATGTGTCACCTCTCTGGAGAAAGCCATCCTCCTCTCACCACACCTGAGCTTGTGTCCCCTTAGTGCCCTTTGTCTTGTAGATGCTGGCTTTGCCGATCCGGTTATCTGTGGCTGTGTCTGAAAGCACACAAAGCTTAGTGGCTTCAGGCCATAATTCAGTGCTCTTTCCCAGCATGCCGTGGGCTTGCTTGGGTCTCTGGAGCCATCGGGCACGCTCAGCTCTGCCCAGCGGATGCTCGGGTCGGTACCGCCATCCCTGTGACAGGCAGCAGTGCAGGCTGTCACCTCCCTCTGGGACCTCGGAGGTCGGTGCCCACCTGTGCCTCTCTGAGTGCCTTAGGTGACCCCCGGCCTGGCGGCCTGGTTCCACATTAGCGGTCCTGAAGGCCATGGTCGAGAGCTTGCCGGGTGGAAGCCTTCCTCCTCCACCGACCTGGACTCCAGAGTTCGGAGAAGTTCAGTGCTGTGCTCCTACCCCGCGCTCATGTTCTTCGCTGTCATGACACGTTGCAACCCAGCAGCAGTAGCTCCATGACGGCAGCTGTGTCACCGGGGCTGCCCGTGTCCCATGGCCCCTCCTGTGGCACCTGGTCGGGCACTGCGTGTGAACAGGGGCTGAGGAGATGGAAGAGAGCAGGTGGCAGATGCTGCTGAGCAGGGGGCCTTTGAGCAGGTGAGTCCAGTAGCCCCACGGGAGGGAGCTGGAAAAAGTCTGGCTTGTGACCAAAAAGTCAGCAGCAGTCTGTCAAGAGATTTGTGAGAAAAACTAGCCATCTGGGTGCCCAGTTTGTTTATTCTTGGCTAACAGTGACTTCCTGCTTCTAGGGAGAGAGCCTCTGGTGGACATGAAACGTTCCTTACAAAGCAATGCTTTGCTGAGCTCAGGCCTGGTGACTGGATGTCATGTGGATTATACTTTCTATAAAATGCTCTGGGCTGAAAAATCAAGAGCAAAAGTGTTGGCTGGAGGCTTTGGGAAGTGGGTTGCCCCCAGCGTGGAAGGGCTGTTTCCCCACACTCCTTCCTGTGGAGGTAGAGCCGCCAGGCTGGGGAGGTGCTGCTGGAGGCGGGTGGGGGGGCGCCCCCTCTGTGATGGGGGAGGGGCGCTCAGCTGTGGGCACATCCAGGTGGCTTTGTGACTTCCTTCTGCACGATATTTACTGCCTACTTCCTGTTTGAATGGACCAGGGCTGTAACAGAGCGTGCATGCAGCCTGGGTGGCTTTTGTAGCCACTGTCTCAGGTCTGGAGGCCAGAAGTCCCAGATCAGGATGTCGCAGGCTTGGATCTGTCTAAAGCCGGAAGGGGACTCTGCTTCCGGTCTCGCTCAACCCTGAGTTTAGCTGGTGGTCGCTGGCATTTCCTCCTTCCACATCTGCATGTGGCTTTTCCTTCTGGGTGGGTCCCTGTGTACCTGGATTTCCTGTTTGTATACGGGCACCAATCATGTCAGAGCGGGTCCCTTGGGTGAGTCTTCCTAACATGGTCATCTGCAAAGGGCCTGTTTCCAAAGAGGGACACGCCGAAGGCTCAGAGGGTGAGGGTTTCGGCGTGTCTTCTTTGGAGGATGCAATTCGGCCTGTGGCAGAAGCAGTTTTGAAATTCTTTCTTCCTACTCTATCTCCCTATACCCATAGGCACCCTCATAACGGACTCCCCAGCAGCACCAGTTAGGGTGCAGGTGAAGCTGTTGTCACACAGACATCACATCTGCATGGGTCTAGTGAGTGGCACCCCCTTTCCCTCAAGATTGATGGTGGAGCCCAGCAATTCTAGACCGCTGGGGTTTGCCCTGTGGCGCTCGCAGGAGCTGGGAGTGCTTGATCTTCACACACCTTGCCCTGAAGCCAGCATCGCGTCCTCCGGAAGGACCCCCGATACAGGGCCTGTTGGGCCTGGAGGTCCTCCCCAGGCATCCTGCTGGCAGGGGGACCGGTGGCCCTAGCTGGCCTGGGACCCACAGGAAAGAGGCCCTGGAGGTGGCTGGCTAAGTGCTTGCATTCCTGGCTCTTGATGGTTGTTCTTTTTTCCTGCTGTGACTGTCCCCTAAGAGTGGGTCCGTGGGAACAGACCTGGCTGGGGTGGCTCTGGCCCCAAAGGTCAGGCCCTTCTGTACCCCTGGCCTGGGACTAGACCTGGCTGGTATGGAGTGTGAGCCCTGTTCCCTTCCACAGAGGGGTAACTTGGGGCATCCTGAATGTGCCAAAGTGGGGTTGGCTAGGTGGTGCTCTGCCTGAGCTTGCACCCGGCCCCTCCTTATCCCCCCCTGCTCCTTTGCCCCCCACCCCACCCCCACCCCCACCCCAGCAACCTCTAGAAACCACACTAACGCTCCCTCAGCTCTGCTTCCTGGAATCCAGCTGGCTCCAGCATGGTGGAGAGGACACATGGCACAGAGGACATGTGGAAGAAGCATCTGAGTGGCCAGTGAGGAGGAGCATCCCTTTCTTGGGACACTTGGTGACTCTGCCAATTGCCAGGTGGCTCCTTCCCCAAGGGCCACAGGAAGCAGTTCAGACCCACAGCACAGGAGAGGCGCAGAGGGCAGGGACTATGAGGTCATGCTGGGGCAGATTGGAGACCTCAGCCCATGTCTATGTCTCCAAAACCTGCATAGTGCCACAGCCTCCACAGCCCTGGGCAAGGGACTTCGCTTCCTGGTGCCTGGGACCCCTGGTCTGTAAATGAGGTGTTTCTCATGAGGATTCAATGCAGAGCACGGCGCAACCTGCTGGCACCTAGTCTGCTGCTCATTCTGCTGGTGAAGGCTCGTGTGAGATGCAGACACACACACCGCCCAGGCAAGCACACACGAGTGCCCACATGAGTCCACACAGCCACAGCCACCCCCGGCCCCTGAGCACAGGCTTCCTGCATGCTGCTGAGGATCTGTTTTTGCAGGAAGCTAAAAGTTCACCTTTTTGCAGGGTGTCACAAAGTGCCTGGGACACTTTTCTCTCTGCTGTCACAGAGGGTGGTGGGAGCGCATGGGTGATAGGAGCTCCATGCTCAGCGTCTGAGTTGTGACCCCTGGAAAGCAAACAAACCAGCCTTGAGCACAAGGCAAAGGGTCCCTGGTCCCCTCCTATCTGTGCCCACTTGGAAAAGTTGTTTCAGCCCTGTCCAGGGACTGCAGGTGACCGTGAGTGGGTGGAGAAGGCTTGGCCACTGGCCCCTCCACCGGGTGAAGGTGGGTGCCTGCGCCTGCTCAGCCTATTTGGCCCGAGGGGCTGAACCCAAGGCCTTTCCCCTGAGCCACATCCCCAGAATTTTTATTTTGAAGCATGTGGGACCATGCCCACCTCTGCCTGGCCCTTATAGGCACTGTGTTAATTTTGAAAACCAGGGCCCAAGGAGAAGGGTTCTGTGATGATTCTGCAGAGGGAAGCTGCCCAGGGCAGCAGGTGGAGCTGGGGGTGGGGGACAGAGCGGCAGGTGGGCATGGCTTCCCCATAGCATGGCGGGCTGCTACGGCCCTCCAGGGGCCTTTGAGATGGATGGAGCGGAGGTGGCACGGTCATGTGTGGCACTCCTGCTGGTGGAGCTGCCAACCCCCAAACTTCAGGCTGACCATGGGCGGGGAGCAGGCGGGCGGCCCTCTCTGCTGGTGGACACATGCCCGAGGTGAGAGTGGTACTGGCCCAGGGATCCAAAGCGTCACACTCCTGCAGTGCCTGCATACGATGATACCGTGTTGGCGGACACATGGCTTGGAGATCCTCCCACCTGGGACGCTGGCTGTGCCCTGAAGACACACCTCTCTTCAGTCCCAATCTGGGGCTTTGGCCAAGGAAAGAAGCTCAGAGGGTCACAGAGGTAGAACAGGGCTCTCACGATCAGGGTGGGTGTGTAGAGGAAGCACCTGCCGCGCATCCGAAGAAGTTAAACTGTGATTTTGCCTGTGCTGCTCGGCGAAGGTGATGGCTGGGACAGGAAGACATAAGCCGGATCAAGCTCTGTGAGCCTGAGGGTCACTGCTGCTAGAGGCTGCATTAATACGGTCATTATGTACCTGGGGGGCTCAGTCCAGGGTACCACATCAGTGTCTACTGACTCCGACTTTTAACAAATTTTCTCTTTGAAGCAGTTCTTTACTATTTGGGAAGTATTCCAGTTTATAATTTTATTCTTCTCAGATTCTTCTGATGGACAAAGAAAGCTTTTACTGTTTTAAAAAATAAAGTAAGACCCATTCTAGCAATTATCATGTGGATGTATACCACTTTAAAAAAATAAACCTAAACTATATTATATACATGTAACAAAAGAACAAAAACCAGAAAATAAAGTGTCACATTCAGAGCTCCATATCTTTGTCCAGGTCACTATAATGAAGTCACCTGGGCCACCATTGCTCAGGTGGCTTCCGTAGCCAGCCTGTATTTCTCACAGTTCTGGAGGCTGGGAGGCCCAGAGCCCGGTGCTGACAGGCTGGTGTCTGGGAAAGGTCCTCTGCCAGCTTCGGGGATGGCCACTGTCTTGCCATGTCATCGTGGGCAGAAGGGTGAGCTAGCTCCCCAGGGCCTCACGAAAACACCAGGACCGGACCTCCTCCCCCAAGGGCTCCTCTCCTGGTCGGGCACATCGGGGGCGTCGCTGTGCGTTTCAGGGGTGCGCTCAGGCCGTTGTCTTTTGCATTCTCTAGGGCAGGCCCAGGTCCTCACAGGCTGCTGCCTGAGGCCTTGGCTCCTCATTGGCTCTCAGAGGCTGCCACATGGATTTCTCCAACATGACACTGTGCTCCTCAGGGGGAACAATCTCAGGAGAGCCAGTTGGACCGTGACAAGTCACCATGCTTCAGAGCCCAGTCCTGGAAGTGACGCCCACCACCTCTGCTGCATTTTGTTCCCTGGAAGTGGTTCCTGGCATCCAGCCTCCCTCCCTCCCCCTGCCTCTCCTTGTGCAGAGAGGATTGTTCAAGACTGCAGACACCGGAAGGCAGAGTGGCCAACTCTTCCCAGGCTGCTCTCTGACCTCCAGCGGCTCCTGTCCCCTTAAGGTCTCCAAAGGTCCTGTCACAGTCCAGCACCAGCTCAAAGTTGAGCACCGTGTCCCCTCTTCCCACAATGTGGCCTCAGTGTGGCCACCACAGGTTTACAGAAGGGCAGCTACAGGGACGCGTCTTCTGTCTCTTACGTACGAAGGACGCATTGGATCACGGGCACGGGGCAAACAGCATAAACCGCCTTGTTCACAAAGGGCAAACGTGGAGATACTAGGAAGCCTCGGTCCACAGCAACCCTGAAACCCGCTGGCCGACACAGATGGTCCCTCTGTTAGACACCTCGAGCTGGGACACAGTTTTCTGCATCTCAGCTCCACCCTCTGGGTTCTTACAGTTGTCCTCACAGCCATCCTTAATTTTTCATGAAACATAGAAAATGTCTGCTCTGGCTGTCCCCCTTGGCTACTGGTCCCTGCCAGTAGGTCTTTTGGGGCCCAGGGGCCTCTTTCCATTTAGTAATGCCTGTCACTTTCAGGTTAAGCTGTCAGTGTTTTTCCTAGCGTGGTTTCCTTGAGCATACGGTGACTGTTCTGCGACTCTTTCTGGGACCTGTTCCATTATCACAATCACTTGCTCCTTGAGATAAGTCTCTGTCACCCTGGACTTCTGTAGAGAAGGCTGGGAACACTTGTTCCACCGCGAGGAACTCTCTGCACATTCTCTGTGGCCTCTGGGAAGACCCTTGGCCTGTCCCTGTGCAATCTGATGCTTTGATCTCTGTGGTCTTAACTAAAGGCTGACTAATCACACCATTGGTTTTGTTTCTGGGCAGGCTTTGCCTGCTACTTAGAACCCCTTTCTTCACTTTAGCATCTTTTGCTACCTGAAGAGGATGGGGATTTTCAGCACCATGCAATATGGATTCCTTTGTGTTTGACACTTTGCTACAACTTACCCTTCTCCTTTCACTTCTTAAGTAAGCAGTCAGAAGAAGCCAGGCAGTACCCTTGAGGGGTTTGCTCCTAGGAGAGAGCGTACCCCACACTGGGTAGAGGTTCAGCTGTGCCTGTGACAGTGGGCATCAGTGCTGCGACCCTTTCTGTCACGTTACAGGGCTCTGTAGTAGTCGTCAGGGTTTTACTAGAGGAACAGATAGAACACGAGCCGTACAAACGTATAAGAACTACAAGATGGGCTACAAGGGTCAGCCACAGAGTCGGCTGAGGAAGCGTGCAGGGGGCGTCTGCAAGCCGGAGCTGCAGGGTTCATCCAAGGTCTGGAGCTCACTGCAGTGTCCTGTGCAAGTCCACACCAGGAGGCCGATGGTCTGTGTCAGAAGGCCGAAGGATCCGAGGCAGAAGCCCAAGAGTCTGCACTGGAATCCAGGAGACGACGTCCTAGCCTAAGGTGAAGACTGGAGCTCCTCCAAAGGATAGCGCCTCATCTGTCCTTCTCACTTCCCTTTTATACCATCTGGGAGATGAGCCACCCCAGGCCAGTCTCCTACCCTAGGGTAGAGAATGCCATGATTAGTTTAGCTCTGAATGTCGCTAGTTGCCGCAGCCTCTACGGGCTCCCTTCCTCTAGCCCACCATACCGTGTCCCTCAGTTTTTCTTGCACCTTTCCCTGCATGTACTCAAAGCCCAGATTTCTGCTAACAGTCTGTTCAAGGGAACTTAGGGTTCCTTTACCATGTTCCTCAAAATCCCCCAGCTGTCACCCACTGCTCTGCTCTGCAGCCACATCTACATTTTTGGTGCATTTTTTATCTCAGTGTGCAATGGTACTAAAACCTGTCTGGTTTTAGTACAACGGTACTAAACCAGGAATCCTGGATCCTCTGCCTCAGGGTCTCTCACAGGTCACAGGCACGCGTTGGCCACAGCTCTGAACTTTCTGGGCTTGACAGGAAAAGACGCGCTTCCATCGCAGTCCAGTGGCTCTTGGCTGCATTCAGTTCTGCACTGATTGTTGAAGAGAGGTTTCAGTTCTTCACCACGTGGGGACTGTGCACCAGGACAGTTTGCCACAAAAAATGAGCCAAGCGGTCAGAAGGTAAGGGAGAGTGGACGTGAGATGACATTCAGGCTCTTGGAGTGACCTTGGAAATGACCTCTTGGAATGGCATTTGTTAGAAGTGCATCACTGGGTCCAGGTTGTGGGCACACACACACACACACACACACAGACACACACTCATATGGATGTGTGCGTTCACTATTTATATACACATATATGCTCAGAAACACCCATATACCCATATACACTTAAGAGCATGGATACTTTATTAGTTACATTTCTGCTGTTGGGAGAAAGTAGCTGTTATCCTCAACTTAAGGAAGAAGTAAGGGTTTATTTTGGCTCATGGCTTCAGAAGTTTCAGTCCATGGTACACTGGCTCCAAGGCAGAAACATAGTGAAAGCCAAAATGGGGTAAAGCTGCTCACCTCCAGCATCCAGGAAGCAGAGTGGATAAGAACCTGAGGAAAGCTGTACCCTTGAAGTCCCACCCCAGTGACCTTCTTTCTCTAAGCAGGCGTGGCCTCCAGTAGCCCCTTCAGCTACGAGCTGATTAACGGGTGAATCCATGGTTGAGCTGGGTAACCTCACCTTTCACTGCTCTTTGTATCTATTAACCCATTCAAGTCCACAGTCAGCATGAAGCATGACACATGCACACACGCGCACACACACACGCACGCACATGCACACGCACACGCACACACTGTTGTCTACGGTTGTCTGGAGCTCTGTTCCTAGGCAACAGTCACTGGCAATTTTGGGGGGACACAGACAAGTGAGAAAGCTTGGTCCCACCTGCTCAGCTTGGCCCACCTCGGAGACTTACTTGCTGCAGCTCCAACACAGGCATTCAGCTGAGTGTCCTGAGCAGTCACTCCCAAGTGAGACATGTCCTTGGGCTACACAGGACACCAAGATGAGGCAGTGGGTGGTGACCCCAGTGACTCCGGCTTCCACACCCAGGAGAACTAGGTCAGCACAGCTCCCCAGAAAGGGCACCAGAGACCCGTCTGAGGCCACGTCCTCGAGCACATGGCCCAGCTGCCTTGCTGGGCATCGTTCACCTTCCTGTGCTGTCTTCTTCTGCACTTGATGGTCCCCTTGGCTCCTGGAAGGGGATCTGCAGATTCCAGTAGGGAGGAAGCTGGGTGGCGCTTACTCTAGATCCAGGGTCCCCCTGGCAGAGAGTGCTGGGGATGGGGGCGCTCTGTGGGATCAGCGTTGGTGCACACAGGGCTGAAATAATGAGCAGGAGCTGCCATGTGACGGCCTGCAGCTGCCTGACTGTAGGCTGAAGGCTGCACCTCAGTTTCTTCCCTCCCTGGTTCTCCCGGGCACCCATTGCCTGGTGATCAAGGCATGAACAAAAACATACTAGGCGTAAGTGACGGATTGCCCAGCACCTTGCATTGGCCGCTTTGGTATTTCCCATTTTCTCCTCTCTGACCTCCTCGTGCCTCCTGCTCACTGCCCTCTCTCTGCTCCACTGTTAAGATCCGGTCTATCCAGTACGTGACTTCTTTCTGTGACTCTTCTCTAGGATTTTTCTTAGCAATAGGTTTCTCCACAAGAAGAATAAAAGTCCTGTTTGCCTTCAGAGAACATCAAGAGACTTCATAAACTGGGTCGAAAGGCTCTTCTCTATTTTGTTTTTTTACCTCAATTATCTTGGTACACTTGAACTCCCCAAATCTCTCTGTGTTCCATTTTCCTCCTTTGAGCAATGGTATTAATATTAACCAATCTGTCAGTGGGGTTGCATGATCAGCATTAAATGCCGCATTAAATGCAGCATTAAATGTGGAGAAGCACCAGTTCCATTTCCACTGTAACAGGAGGCTTGTCTGACTTGCCACTTAACTGTCACACCCTCCCTGTCCATGCGGAAACCGGGGGCAGAGAGACTGGCCCATCATCAGTGAGGAGTAGTGTGGCACCTTGACTTACCGTGGGGTACATCCCAGTGTACCCAGCATAGGAGGAAAAGGTCATCTGTGGAAATTGCATTTCCCATACCTTACCTATCTGAAGACCTAGCTCAGCCACCCAGCCCACTGTAAAGTGGCAGTAGTTTCCCCTCCTGATCACAGGGCTGCCCGGGAACTGCGGCTCACTCCTGTCACAGCCAGCTCTAGAGAAGACTTACTCAAAAATTCAAATACACTTTCTACTGAATGAATTTTGCTTTGGCATCATCATAAAGCTCGAAGCTCTATTAGTAAGTCGAGGACTGTCCTTGGACACCCTTAGGCCAGGCAGAGTTGCCTCTGGGGATGGGTTGACATCAGTGGTGGAAATGATTCTTTCTCACTTCAAACTTCCATTAGAAAAGGTGACATCACTTCTGCCTGACTACCTCTCAGGACCCCTGCTCTTGGAACCCAGGCACCATGTTGGGAGGAATCCCAGGCCACACAGAGAAGTCACAAGAGAAAAGGTCCCCTCTGACCGCCAGTCTTAACTGCCCAGCATGTCACCAAGTGATCCTTGACATCTTTCCTTCTCCTAGACACCCTGGCTGATGTGGACAGTGGAGCCACGCTGTCTTTTTGGGATCCAACCAAATCGAAGAGTTGTGAACAGAATACAGGATGTGATAGCATGGGACACTTTACTCACCAGTCCTGTACCAGGTTGGGTTTCAAACCCAGGTCTATGTGCTTTTAAGGTCCTCATCAAGAAAAAAATAAAATGGGGAGCTGCCCAGGTACCCCTTATTTTATCTGGGCCTGTTGCCGCTCATGTGAAGACAGAGTCCCAACAGCTAGTGCTCTGATGCTTCCTTGTGCTAAATGCTGTCATTCCCTGTGCCTGGGGGTGGCTGCTGTGGCTCTCATGCCTGGCACCTCTGGCCATCACTGCAGCATGTGGCTTAGTGGCCCTGATGTGCGCTGTTAGAAGTGACTTCAGCACTGGTGGTGGCAGGAGGGAGCTGGAAGGTGGGATCCTCCTCCTCCTCCTCCTCTTTGGTAGCGTTCAGCAGATGTGCCAGCACCTGCATGTGTTTTCTCATGAGAGCAGGAGAAATCTTTGGGACTCCCTGCCGCTCTTTGTTTCCCAGCTACAATCCCTGGGCTGCCGAGCTGAAGTCCCACAGTTTTCTAGAGACAGAGTCTGTCTTCCTGAGCCCTGGCCAGCGCTCCTGGATCGGCCAGCTGAGAGGAGATCAGGACAGACACTCTGAAACAGTAGTGGAAACGCAGTTGGATTCCACACCGTCAGCACCTGACTCAACAAGGTCGGTGTTTTGCTATGCGTGGTTTTAATTCCAAGAACCAGCACAGCCCAAGCACTGTGGAAGGCAACTGTCACAAATGTCAGACACATGGGATGGATTTTTCTTGTTCCATGATAGTAAAAAGCACATCATGTAAATTTACAGTGTTAACCGGTTTTAATTGTGCAGTTCAGTAGGGTTACTTGCTCGCACATTGCTGAGAAAAAGATCTGCAGAACTTTTTCATGTTGCAAATGTGAAACTGTACCCAGGAAACCACGGCCCCCCATTCTACTTCAGGGAAGTGCCACCCTCCTTTCTTTCCTATTAATTCAATTAGTCTTGTAACCTCATGTAAGAGGAACCGAGCGCCACTTGTACTTTGGTGACTGGCTTGCTTCGTTTTCCTTGTGCCATCTGTGATAGGCTTTGGCTTTCCTTTCCTTTTTCATATCCTGCTGTACACATGGGATGTGTTTTGTTTCTTCATTCTTCCACCCATGGGCCGCCCTCGGGATGTGGCCATTGGCGGCTGCTGTGAAAATGCCGCCACGAACGTGTGTGTGTCTGTGCTGTGCGTTCTTTGCACCTCCAAAGCAGACCTGGGTCCCCAGGGCTGAGGCCCACTCTGAGGGCTTCCCAATAGCAGAGATGAGCACGGGGGCTCTGGGCTCCCTCATAGGGTGTGAGAGGCAGCGTGGACAGGTGCTGGCTTGGGCAGCTGTCAGATTTCATGTGTGAGAAGCCCAGGTTACACAGCCCATGAATCACCTCTAACTAGCTTCCTGACAGCCATGGTTATGATCCCACCTGTCGCAGAGAAGGGAATCTCGGGTTTCCTTGGTTACCCAGACTCCCAGGGTGCTCGGGGCCAGGGCACAGATGCTGCAGGTTGTCTGCTGTGTTTGCGGTGCCAGACCCAGCGAGGAGAAGCATCTCCAAATGCAGGAATACTTAACGAGTCCGAGTTTATGGCGCTCAGACAGGGAGCGTCGCCTCTCGGTCTGGCTGCCCAGTGTGCCTCAGCGCCAAGCGGCTGCCTGAGCCGGCAGATGAGGACAGGCTGCAGAGCTGGCTGTGAAGTGTGATGGCTGACGGGGCTCGTGAGACAGATGGACGGGGCAGGGGTGGCTGGGGAGGTGAGGGAACAGGGCCCGAAGGTCTTGACCCTAAGGCTCCTTGCATTAGACACATGATAACCACCACGCAGGCAGGAGGCTTTGCGGGAGACATAAAGAAAGGCCATTCCACTGTGGCTGCCCTGATAAGGGAGAGAGGGGATTAGAAACCCCAGGCTTTAAGAGGTGTCAGGACGCAAAGACGGCAGGGGAGAGAGGAGAGTTTGACTGTGCAGCCCATAAACTGTTTTCTGGCTCCTCGTTTGCTCTCAGTAGCTTACGGATACGGAGCTTCGGCAGCGGCCTGGGAAGGCTCTACAGCTCCAGCCAGCACCGAACCCCGCAGAGCCGAGGTGAGTGAGGTCAGCACTCGGTGGATGCGACTGCCGCTGACATGAGATGCGGGTGGCCGTCGCCAGGTCTGTCCCCACCGTGACCCTCAACCTGGGCTCTCAGCCTGCCCTATGGCCAGGAGGCCTTCCCGACTCAGTGACCGAGGGCCACGTGTAGGTCCTGGGCTCTCCTTCTGCCATGGCTGGGCCTTTGGGTTGAGACTCCAACACCAAGCAGGCATGGTCTCCCGGTCTCATCCGCCCATCACCTTCCTGTTCCTAATTTCCTCTTCCCTGAGCACTGGTTCAGCTTTAAGCGGATTTCACCATAAGTTGGGAGCCCACAGGAGAGGCAGCCCTGGCGAGTAGTTTTCCTCCAAAGGGTTGGATTTGCACAAGATTCTAAAATGAGTTTTTGTAACTATGGAAATTAGAGCCAAACCCAGTGGGTTTAGAGGTAAACAGAGGCAGAACTATGTGTCAGAGTTGACTGTACAAACCAGAGCCTCCCGGAGACATTGTCACCTACCGGGATTTAAAAGGGAACTTACAAGAGGGAAATGAAACTGAACCACATACTTTCCCACAAATCTAGGAAAAAGGCAAAGCAAATCTAAAGGAAAGGAAATAAGGAGAAAAAATGCCGTAGTTTTTTTTGAAACATAAAATAAGTAGAAAACAAACCGTGCAGTTAATATTCATGAACCCAAAGCCCGACGCTTTGAAAACAGCCTTCCTGCCCCGTGGGCACATGCGCACATGAAGGTGCCCTTCCCCGAGCCAGTCAGCAGAGACGAGATGCGCTGTGCGGATCCAGAAGGACCCAGAAGGACCCAGCTCTGACAGGATGCTGTGCAGATTCTTTTCCCTTTGGAAAGGTCTTTTGTTTCCAAGACAGGAACACACATAAAAATGGTCTGTCCATTTTATCTCCATCCATTTGGAAATTCAGAGGTAACCGGTGATTTTTCTTAGCAAATACAATCAAACTACCTCAAGAATCAGTATTCTGAAAGAACTCCAAACTACAGAAGAAATGAAAATGCCAAGAGCTCCTCCCATCAAAGGCAGGCAGCGTTCTAGAGTCTCACAGACTAATGCAGCTTATAGAGGTGGTTGAGACAGAAGCAGAGAATTTTGCTACCCTCATGAGGACGACCAGGCAGCCACCCCGACTGCCCCCCAGAGAGTTAGGGTTTATTCTCTGCAGAAATGGAATGAAAAGGTTCAGGAGGTTTTAATCCCTCAGTGTTTTTAGTCTCTGTGTGTATCCTTTGAAAAATAAATATTTAACAAAGCACATAAATGAATATTTAAAAAGCATACAAAACAGATGTATATGGTAAGCATATTTGATTTGCTAAACATTTCTGTACGGTCAGAGAAAAGCTGCTAGTACACTTACCTAACATAAATCTTCACCATGGTTCCTGGGATTCTGGCAGGAGTAGGACAGAAACATCATATAAATATTTAAGAGGGAAAGATGCAATTTTATTTTTATGGAGAAAATCCAAGAAAATCAGCTAAATTTATTGATCTAATAAGGTTTAATTATATAGCTGGATCTAAAATAAATTCATTAAACATTATTTTCCTAAATACCAGCAACAGGAAAATGTAATTTAAAAAAAAGATGCTGTTCCTATTATTATTATTGAAAATTTGCAGTGCCTTATAATGAGTGCAAAAAGGTGTGGGTAACTGTTCCTCTTATTAATGGAACTGCTCCATTAATGCTGGAGTCCTAACCCCAGTACTGACAATGTGATCCTATTTGGTATCTTTGCTACTGTAATTAATGGGCTGATTAAGGTGAGGCACCGTTACAGTAGGTTGGGCCCCCAGCCCCACATGACTGTGCCCTCATGGAGAGAAGCAGTTAGACATGGACGCACATAGCAAAAGCACCAGGGGAGGAGGAGGAGGACATAGACAGGTCATTCTCTGCAAGCCAGGGAAGCTGGAGTGGTGCAGACCCTCAGGTCCGAAAGGGGCCTGGGACCAAATCTTGTTCCCAGGAACAAACACTGCAGTGAGCAGACACATCGATCTCGGACTTCTGGCATCCAGAACCACGAGATGACAAATTTCTCTTGTTTAAGCCGCTTGAACTGTAGTGCTTTGTTGCGCCTGCTTAGCAAACAAATATGCTGATATGCAGAACACTAAAAACATCTCCTGAAGGCCTAAAAGACTTGAATGAAGAGCAGAAATGTACTGTACCTTTGGGTGAAAGGCTAAAACTACTTACAACTTTCCCCCCAAGTTAGCACATTAAAATTGCAGGGTTAACAGTAGGTCTAGGCAAGTGACCACTTCCATGTACTGTTTGTAGAAGGCAACTTGTCAGTAGTCACGTAATTGAAACTCTGCCCACCGTGAATGCCTCGTAATTCCACTGGAAGGCCGCTAGTCCTAGGAAGAATTGCAGTTGACTGTAAAGACTCGAGTCCAAGCAATTCATTGCAGCATTGTCCGTGATGGGAAATAACCGAGGGAAGCTCTGGATATGTCAGTGAAGGCTGCTGGGCAGGCAGCAATCTAGGCAAAGCTGGGTAGAGTAATGATATGTCTGCCTTTGTAATGACTTGGGAAAATAATGTAAGATAAAGACTAAGGGATCAAAGCAGGTTTCCTGGGAATGTAACACTGTCTTCAGGTTTTCATGGCATCAGTTTAAATCCTCTCATGCCAGATTGACAGGAGCTCCGTGTTCCTCTTAAGTCACGTGTAGCCTCTCCCCACTGGTCCAAATGCTTCCAGGGACTGGGCGGTTCCCGTGTCAGCTTGCCGGCCACGGCCTCGTGGGGAGAGGCTCAGTGCACGTCCAGCTGGGTCTGTCCAGCTTGGGCCTGGTGTCATAGCTAGAGTCTGGTAGCTACCTTGCAGTGCAGCGTCTGCCTGGTACAGAGTTTCCCGGGGTGCTCACTTCTGTAGAGCTCCTCTTTCCTGTCGCTCATCCACAGGCCATGGGGGAGTTCAAGGTTTGGTTCCTTTGGGCCTCTGAGTTCCCATCATGAAGGTCTTAGTCAGAGTAGGGTCAGCCCTCTCACCTCCTGCCGTCCTCCTCCTGCTGACACAGACCCAGCCAGGCCACTGGGGCTGTCCACTGCCAGCTCCAGCCCCGAGCCTGGCTCTTGTTTCATCCCCTGAGATATGAAGCTTATTTCTCATCCTGGATAGAATCTTTTAAAATACCAGGCCTATTTATAAACTGTTTAGACCAGCCATCCTGCCTGGAGATTGCTTTCTTTTGCATGAAACACAGAACGTGCGAGCATGCATTGCTATGTAATTTTATGTTTCATACCTCCATGGTGAGTCACCTTCACCTGTAATCTCTGAGGGTTTCTCACTTACAAGTTAGTCATTTGAGTAGTCACTTTGTTATTTAAAAACAAAAAGAAAAAATCCACGCTTGGAAACCCATGCATTCAAAATAAATGCAAAAAGTTTTGGGAAGGGTTCATGCCAGGGAGCCAGGGGCAGTAACCACGGTAGGCGAGTCAGCTTGGAGGAGAGGAGGGGAGAGGAGAGGGGCCTGGTGGTGAGGAGGGTTCCTATTTCTGGGTGCTTCACGTGTGGAAAGCGTGCCCTTCACCACTGAGCTACACCCCACCCCAGCGGTTCCTTCTGCTCTCTGCATAAGTTTAATGTTTGACATTTTACCAGCTTGCACTACTTTTATGATTTAAAAACACAATAAAATCCATACACCTGTAAGTACCTACTAGGATGCCCAGTGCTTTTAATTCAGTGAACCTTGTGCCAACTACACAACTGCCACTGCCACTTAACTAGCCCAGGGGCCAGGGACATGATGGCCATGTGACAGTCAGATGAAGCCCTTGCACTTTGTTGCTTATGCGCGCACACGGATAGCATTTCTGCTGAGCTTTCCAAGGAGGAGAACCAGAATTACGGTCCCTAAAGATGCAAACATGTAGAATATGTAGGAACCTGATATTTACTGATGTGTGAAAATTGTGACGAGGTGCTGAAATATCTGGGGCTCCCGTGGTTGCGAAGTCACAGATACCCCAGTTTCTGCGGTGAAAACATTTATGTTCATAAGTAAAGAAAAAGCTCATGGAAGGAAGGATACAGCCTCTCCCATTCGGATTGCAAGACTCCTTGAGTTCCATCCGCATGACCCCTCATGTAAGTGCTTTGAAAGTGTACCTGGGATTTCACCAGTGAGCTACGCCAGGGTGCAGGTTAGGGGAGCGTATTTTCATTATGTCAGAAGACAGACATGGGGCTGAGTTTTGAAAAATCACTATTTTCTAAAATTAAGACTTCCAGTAGAAGACATTGCCTAAAAGAGCTGTCATTCTGGTGACCCGCCCCCCAGGGGATGTGCCCGTGGCTCTTCCTGCCCTCCTTAGGCTGGGGTGCAGTCAGTGTAGAGCCCTTGCCCAGCACGCACGAGCCCCAGGTTCCACGTCTAGCACTGCAAAAGGCAAAGCAAACCAGCAGCCCCAGAGTGCTCCTCGAGGGCAGACAGGTCCCCGGGGAGGGAGGACAAGGCCGGGAGGTTCTCTCTGAATTGCTGTCAGGAGTGGCAGGTGGATAGCAAAGCCTTCTACAGGCTCCATGCCCCAGTGGTAACTTAGCATACAGACATGCAGCTTCCCCACACTGCGGGACCATGGCAGAGTGGCTCCCCGGGGGGTCCCTCCGCTCTCTCATCAAGCCTGCTCCTTCTGCGGGAGGGATCACCTTCTGTCCCTCAGGACACCGTGAAGGGGGGCAGGCAGAGCTGGCGGCCCCTTTGCTGGGCACAGAGCTCTGAGCTCCTCCCTGAGTCTGTTCCAATCACCTTCTGCGAGCACGAGAGCCAGACCTCACACTGCCCCGTAAGACAGGCTTTTCAGGAGCCGGGTGGAGGGGAGCCTTGTGTTAGGTGCTTCAGTTATGTCACCCTCATTGTCAGCGCTTGCCCTGACCCTGGGGATTTGCTGCTCCTGGGGTGAGGGGAAGGGGGCAGCACTGGGCTTGGAGGAGGACAGTTCTGGGCTCCCATAAAGCCTGCAGGGAGAGCTTTTGCTGGTCAGCTGGGGGTGGGGCATGACCTCGTTACTGCAGGACGTGGTGTCACTTCCTGAATTGCCAAGATTAGCTATCTGCCTCTGTTTTTCTCATTATAAGCACGCAGCATTGCCTGGGACAGGAGGATCCTAGAAGCCTGCAAACCTGTGGGGTGCGGACTCGCACTGAGAACCCCTGATGGCCCGAACATCTCAGGGCTCTCTAGGCCCCTCCTGCTGATGATTTCAACCCCAGTGTGCAAGCAGCAGGGGCTGTGAGTGTGCTGGGTGGTGTGTGCGGTGGGTGGGTGTGCAGCCCCGTGTGCTGTGCAGGTTGTGTGTGTGGCGTGGAGCAGGAGGCAGGAGTGTTCCTCTCTGGTCAGGGATGCCACCCACCGCTGTCTCGTTCCCCTGCCTGGAGCCCCCCATCAGCTCCCCGTGCAGCTTTGTTTACAGGTTGTGTGCCACATGCAGGTCAGCAGCGGGGACAGCAGAAAGTCCCCTGGAAAGTGTTTAGACAAAATGCATCCCACACTGAGGGGGCACTTCAGTTTAGCAAAGCCCAACTGGCCTTGCTTCCTGCCACCTGGTGAGGACCTAGGGTCACCACACTGATCACAGCTCTCCCCTGTTTACCCAGAGTGTGGGCTTTGGCTCTGTGTGGCCCAGCAGCAGGGGCTGGCAGTGACCTCCGTGGGGCAGGGGCCAGGTGGTGTCAGCAGACATTGCCCACAACCTGCCTGTTGTCCACACGGGAGCTTTCTGTGGCTGGCCCCTTGGGAGCAGCCCCAGAAGCCTTCGTCTGGTATTTGCAACTCCAAATCCAGCTTTGCTCAAGGGTTATTTCTGGTCATTTTATAACATGGCATAACTCGCTTCAATTCTTGCGAGTAGACTAGTTATTTTAGCCCAAGAAAGTTCCAGCACTAGCACACTGAATACTCTGGTCTTTAGAAACTCGTTGCATCATGTTTGAGCGCTTTGCATTGAGAGCTTAGTTCAGGATCTTTGCGTGACAGATAACTTCTTTGTTATCGTGGACGATAGGTGGAGAGAGGCACGTGTTGCCTGGATCAGCATCTAGCTGCGCATGCGCACATTTATCCCGCGCACTGCGTTACCTCCCCGGGGATGGACGGAGTGACCTGCCCCCTCTCCCCACCATCTGCGTTCATTCCTCTTTCCATGAAGATGTTCAGCACAGTCAAGCAGGAAGTGATTCTCAGTCATCCCTCAAAGCAAGTGACTCCTGCTTGAAGACGAGTGTCCCGCGCCGTCGGCCCTCGAGGTCTGACCATGTGCTGTCCTCCTGACATCGTCTTGCCTCCGGGTGCCTGCTCAGCATGGGATCTGGAGCACATTCCGTCCCCTCTTGCAGCTGGGCCACTCCCTGCTCTGGAGTCATTGCCTCCCACAGCTCTGAGGGAGGGATGGAGACACTTAGTTCCTGAGGCGAGGGTCACAGAGGCTCCTCCTTGCAGCACAGGGCGGAGGGTGGCTTAGTTATTGACAGCGGCCTCCAGGAAATGTGAGAGGGCAGTGCACTCCTGGGGAGCCCCAGGAGGACCCCTCAGCCTCCCAGTCTTGTGCTTTCAGGCTCAGTTACAGGCAGGGCAGGTCTGCATGCAGAAGGTTGGGGTCACAGGGTTGGCCCTAGATTTGGGAGTGGCTCCCCTAGGTTCCCAGATCCCTCACAACACATTCCAGGCAGCTCTGAGAAGCTCGTAAAACTTCGAGGACAACAGGTTATGAAGTCCGAGAAGTTTGTCTCCATCAGTGATACCTTGTATAGGGATTAAACAATGGCCCCCAGAGCCATGGACACATTCCAGTTCTCGGCCTCTGAGGAACCTGGTTTCCCAGCAGCAGATGAGGAGCAATAGATCTAGCAGTGAAAGCTTCATCTGTACTTCCCGGTGCTCCCCACCTCTTGAGTGGCTACCAGCGCTGGCCTCCGGTCAGACTGACAGTGGTATAGGGTTCCCATGCATGAGAACCCAACTGTGAGCGGCACACTCATGCTCCCTCCAAAACCTTAACACCCCATGATCTGAAGGGGAGCTGAGGCTGTGATGCCAGCCAGGGGGATGTGATTATTCTGCATTGCAAATATGTACTACTAATAATAATGAAAAAGAAACTATGCCTCCACCCTGACTATCATGGAAAAATAGTTTTCCACAAATCCAGTTTCTGGTGCCAAAAAATTTGAGGACTGCTGGACAAGAGGATCTGTTTCCTCTGGAGCTCCAAGGAACCACCATGGCTAAGGTTTCCATTAGTGCTGCAAGGATCCTTAAGCTGAACAATCTTTTATACTCCTCCTTCTCTCCTCTGTGCGTTCAGGGAAAGTTGACAAGGAAGAAGTGATTTTGCTTTTTTGACCAGCAGCTCTGCGTTTGTGGAGGAAGGGCTTGGTCCAGGAAACAGTTAAGTGTGCACACAAAGGCTGCTGGTCCAGAATGAGCTCCTGAAAAGAATTCCCCTTCCTGTGTGACTTAGCGGGCTCTGGAGGTGGGTGGGTGGCCCATTGTGTCAACCACAGATTAACAATGTGCATTAGAGTCAGGAAATGTTCAGGAGCAGCTTCTAGGCATCGATTCCCTCTTCCTCTTTGACTTTCAGGAGGCGATGGGCTGTATTTCTTGAGGTCGATGGGACCTACATCCCTGAGGACGGAGAGCAGTATGTCAGTCTGCACTTGGACCGCAGGAGGGGAGTGAGCAGAGCTCCATGGCGGGGCAGGGTACTCTGTGCAGGCCCCAGCGCACGCACTGGCGGGGTCTCGAATCTGGGTGCTCTGCCTTCACCACCGCAGATGTGCCCTGCACCTGAACGAAGGAGCCATGACCCTCTCTGCTGGAAACAGCTGCTATTCACGAGAAAAAGCAGAAATCATGCAGCTGCCATGTGGACCTGCCTAGAAATTTTAGGTGCAAGTCAGATTTGTAGGAAAATCCAACCTCTCCACCCCTAAACATTGTATGGGAATTTGCTTTCCAGATAATTTTGTTGTCTTTGGGGCTTTTGGAACAAGGGGAGTGATGTAGTGTCTTCCAAAGACTGTTTTCTCAGTCCCTGGCTCAGGCTTGTTCTGCTTGTGTGCACTGTTCCTGGCTCTGATGGGGAAGGAGGTGTGGGCTGGAGGCTCTGATGGGAGCTGTGCCCTTCTCCGACACCGGGCCGAGCCTGGTAGAGACAGCGGTAGACTGGGGAGCACATGGGCGGCTGTGGGGCCTGGCGAAGGCAGCCTCTGCGGGCCTGACGAGAGCTGGTCCTCGCTGGCTGGTCCCAGGGGGTGTGTCAGAGGGCACCTTAGACCTGGGGTCTCCCCAGGTTTGAAGTCTGCCACGGGCAAACCCACTCCCCCTTCGCTGCCTGCGCTCCCAGGCTGCCCTGCTCGTGATGCGCAGAGGGCAGGCCCTTTCTCCCGGTTCCTCTGACCTCCCTCCTCCTTCTCCCCTTTCCTTCTGGTCCTGCAGATGTGGACACATGTGAGGAAGCCCAGCTTGGGCCGCTGCAGGGAGCAGGCCCCGGGAGCACAGCTGAGCACAGTGGCCTTATGCCTGGGCACGTAGGACGCCACTGCCTGGAGGCCCCGCAGGTAAAATCCAGGCGCTCTGTGGACACAGATGGGAGAGAAACACATCTTTACAGCGGCTCATTTCTAACTGCAGTCCCCTGTGTCTGTGGCACCTCTGACCTCTGGAAGAGTCACAAGGAAAGTCCTCTTCTGGTGCTTGACTTCATTTACACTCGGCACTGCTCTGATGCGACAGTTCATAAACCAGCTACCAGTGGGTACTGTAGAGGCTTAATGAAGAAGAACATCCCAATTAAAAAAATATATATATATATTTACACCTGCCATTCACTGTACTTTATTTCCTTCCTGATGCTATTCATTTTATTTGCTTGGCGTGGCTGAAGCAGAAGAGCCTGAGTTTCAGCTAAGCCTGTGATGCACAGAGTGTTCAAGGCCAGCCTGGACTATAGAACAAGACTGCCCCCCAAACCAGACCAAACCAGACCAGACCGAAAAGACTGGGGTACAGCTCAGTGTGAGCCACTGCTGATCTGAGCCCCAGGGTTGAAGAACAACCCCATGAAGAGGTGCTGGGCTTCGGCACGACGTCCCAGGAGTCCACAGCGCGGACTCAGTCAGGACTCCTGTGGGAGGGGCTCCCAGGGGACAGCAGGAGAGAGCTGGTGGCCCTGGCTGGTGAGCATCCTCGCCTGCTGAGCCTGTGGGTGCTACGACTGGGTGGGGACCCTACCTGGATGACTTGTGTGTCGATTTTTAAAGCAATGACATCATTGCTGGTGCCAAATATGCACAGAATTGCAGTCTAAATAAAGCAGTCTTCAGAGCAGTGTTCTTAGCACTTAAAACTGGAAATCATGAGATTTTCACCCCTAGAAAGGACAGAGATGACTTAGGTGGTTAAAAGGGCAAGCTGTAGCTCAAAATTTACTTTAGGAGGTCTTTCTGGGCCTTGTTTTGGTGGCAGCAAAATACACAGGGGGATTCCTGCCAGAGCTTCTGCTGGGGTGACGGGTGATGGTGGACCCACAGGCAGACAGAAATTCAGGGACAATCGGGCTCGCCTGGTGCTCCTATGCAAGCAGAGCAATTGGTGGCCCTGGGGCAGGCGCACATGGCCACTGCTGCAGGGCCAGTTTCTCCTAAGAGCAGCAGGAAACTCTGCAGAGAGCCTGGGGAGGTTGGCACCCAGGACAGACCCTGATCTTAGCCGGAAATTCAGTTTCCATGAAAAAGGACACTTCTGACCCTGGAGACTGAGGATACAGATAACAGATTGCGCTTCCCAAACCCAAACACCCAGGATCCGGAAGGCTGTGAAAGCCCACGCTCACTGCATGAGCAGTCATGTGACACTCAGCGCAGCAGGAGTGACAGAAGTGACACAAGCAAAATGGAGCTCCGTGGGCTTCGGATTTACAGGTTGGGATGCCCAGCCGGAAAAGTCCATGCAGATATTCCAGAATCCTAACAGCTCCGAAATCCGAAACACTTCCAACCTCAAACATTTGAAATGAAGGCTCTTTGACCAGTATCACAGCTTTAAAATCTCCTAATCAGAATCTGCAGTACCAGAAAGACCAGGAACCTTCATGGACCCAGCAAGAGCAGGGGAAGCTGCAGCCAGGGCTGTGTAGAAAGGCGCATGTCAGCACCTTCTCCGTTCCTATCCTCTCCTGAGTTCCTTTATTGTGACCTTCTAGGGCTGACCATTCCTTTAGGGTTTTGCACACAGGAAAGGAGTTTCTAGACTGCCCATGCCCACTGAAGGCCAGCATGGGAGTGACACCCCAACTGCCATGGCGGTGGCCTCTGGCTGGGTGACCCAAGAAGGCACCAGGCCTAGTGCCAGCTGCAGGAGGCTGGGCCTGGCCCGACTCCTCGCCCAGCTCCCTGCGTGCAAGCTCTGGGCTCTCGGCTCCTCTTGCCTTCCCTCCCCACCATTCTTGGCCCGTCTGTCTGGGAATCATCCTTGGCACATGGAGTCGCATGTTGCAGCCAGCACCCAGGACAGCAGGGCCAGGGCGGGTCCCTGTCACCACTGCCTGGTTCCTCACCTCCCTCCTGGCTCACAGTGAGCAGCAAAACGCTTGCTCCTGACCCTTCATTTCCCATGTAGGTCACCTGGGGGGCGGGCAGCCCAGCTAGGGTTTGAGTGGCAAGGGCTGGCTCCAAAGCCCTGGTGGCCGCTGGGAGGGGAGGGCGGGAGTTGGCCCTGGGTACCTGTGAGCCTCACCACAGCATCCAGAATGCCTGCACCCCATGGTGGGGGGGCCCTGTGGGCCATTTTCAGGCTGCCCCACTAAGCAGCCCATGGGTTCCCGGTGACCCTGCCAGGCTTCCCTTCCCCCAGCCCCTGGCCTTCTCCAGGCTGGCTTTTCCTTTGCTCCTTAGCACTCTGGACACGTTTTGTGCCAACCTCAGTTCTAATTGCTGGCTTGCGTGCCTGTTGCCTAGCTGGTGAGCTGCTGGAGACAAGCAGGGTAGATTGTCATCCTCGTGTTCCCAGCACCTATTTATTACCTGTCCCTCGTGGGCTCCTGGTGAGTCTTTCCCGAATGACTACTTGCTCAGAGATAAAAAGCTGTGAGTAACCAAAATGGAACAGAGCTGTCCCTGTTTGCCTAAGTAGAAACTTGGGCCCCTTGCTACTCTTGGCCACCCTAAAAGAGGAGTCTGCACTGGTACCCCAAGAGGAGAGACACAGCCTCCCAGAGTCTTCTTGGATCTTTGCAGGGCCTCTCACACTCGGGCCTTTGAGAAAGGCGGAGGGGGTGGACTGGGCGAAGGGGTGGACCAGGCTTAGAGCCTATGTCAGCTGCTAAACAGATGCTCGGCGCTTCGGGGCGACCTAGCCTCCTGGGGCAATAGCTTGCCTCTGGCAACTCGAAGTCCAGGGTGGCTGTGGACCTTAGCCCTGGAGGGTTGGCAGCGGGGACTTTTCCTCACTCTGGCTGGAATCAGCTTGGGGCTCCGGCCTGGCCTGCAGATGTGTGTGCAGCAGTGCAGGCTGATGACACGCAGGGCCCCCAGGGCCATGGCTGGGGAACCCCAGCACCCAGCATGGCCGGAAGCCTCTGTTTGGGGTGAGTGATGAAAGTCATGAACCCTGCAATAAAACTAAAGCGGAGTTTGGGCTAAGTCCTAAAGACAGGGGTAGGTAGTTACTCAAATACACTCTGGGTTTTTTGTGCTCACGGTCTTTCACTCATTTATAATCAGGTACAGCTAATCCTTCACTTAGGCAACTGTTCCAACCCAAAAGGTCTTTCTCAACTTGAACTTTGCAGGAGGAAAAAAAAAAGACAAATAGTCTACTATGTACTTACTTTTAAAATGTGGACCTGGACTTTAAGCTACAGGACCTTTTCTGAATGCACACCCCTTCCTGTCCATACCCTAGACCAGAGCCCCCCTCTCCCTCAAAGCGGAATCAGTGTGAATCTGCAGTGACTGGGGGGAAGCACCTGACAGCTTCATCTGCTGGTTTCTTCCCAGCAGAGCTTTTGTCTAGGAGCAGGTCCAGCCTCCCCAGGGACCCCTTCCCATGCACCCAGTCCTTCCCACCAAGCCGGAGTGTGCTGGGGTCTCTGCTGCAGGGAGGACAGGGCTGAGTGGAGGAAGGCCGGTTCCAGGGAGCACAGTCCTTGATCCTCAGGGCTCTGCATGCTGGAAGACACACTCCTGGCCCTCAGACTTTAGCATTGCCATTGCTCTTCTTGACCCCTTACCCATTCCCCGCCTGCTCTGCACCCGCTGTGGCTCTCTGTGGACTCTGTCTGGCTGCTTCTTTACTTTGTCCTTGGTAGAAGACCACCTGGGCACCTCTCCTTGAATGCAGAGTAGTTGCTGCAACACTAATCAAATCTTACTTCCCTATACTGGTATACACAGAGATGGCTCTGGTGCTTCCTTCTCTCTTCAGCTGGCTCTCAGCAAGGCCAGCTGAAGTACCGATGTGTAATGTTTAGAGCCCAGTCCGGCAGTCTGATATCTCCTCGCATAGTGCTCTCTGTATAAGATCCGAGCACAGCGGGATGGCAGAGCCAGTCAGTTCCAGGAGTGTTAACTGGGCATGAGCCTCGAACTAAAGAGGCTATGAGTCTCCAGGGCACAAAAGTTTATATGTCAGAAACTGAAGCAACAGCCGCCTAAATTCTTTCATCTGCTATTCCAGTCTAGTTATGCAGACTGGTCTTTCTGCTGATCTCCTTGCATATTACAGAGATGCTTTTCTCCCCACCTGGCAGACAGCTCAAGTTTCTCACCACCCTCACTGTCACTCACCCTCGAGTCACCCCCTTCTTCACAAGGCAGTAAATTCTGGGACAAGCCTTGGATCAGGGCCTTGGTCCACACATCCTCACAGGGATTGGGCTTAGCACCCTTTAGCTGTCCTTAACTTGAAATATGTCTTGGTGTCTTTACTCTTGTCCTGGGTTGCATTGGAGGTGGTAGATGGGAATTAACTTGCCAGGATTCCCATAATATTTCAGTGGGATTAGAAATGTGACTTTCTGGATTGTGAGGAGGACTAGAAAAGAAATTACAATACTTGGATTACAATATTCATCATTTGGGTTCACAATGATCCTTTTTTGGAGTTCAGTCCCTCAGGAAGACCGGTGGGACCCCGGCTGCTGGGTGCATGTGGTCTGGGCTCTGCTTGGGCAGCTGTGACACCCCATCCCAGTCTCCATCTCCATCCAGAAGGCTGCCCGGGGTGCTTGTAAGAACTCCCTTTCTGTGTGCTTTAGGCCTGGAAGTAGGCAGTGTCCCTCTTCTGTCCCACTATCTTGCTTTCCTGTAGCCTGTCTGTGCTTGTGTAAATATTCTCTTCCCTGACCCGTGGCTTCCAAGGCCTTATATGAACCTGGAGACAGAATCTCAGCACGACAGTCCTCTGTATGCAAGACAGATGGGACCAGCTAGGTGAGACCCAGACTTCACAAGCTGGTCAGTCTGCACTGCATGCCCAGACCTGGCTCTGGCCACAGTCCACGCCCTCTTCTGTCCTCATGAGTCCTCAGCACTCCACTCCCCACCCCTTCAGATCCTGTGTCCTTCCCAATCACCACTCCCAGTTGCCCTTGCCCTTGGGCCCTTGCAGGTGTGGTCTCTTCCAGGGCCGCTCTTATCACCCCAACCCCCTCCCCGCTATGACCTGTCTGGACCTCCCTGGCCACAGCTGTCTGCCCCTGGAGATCCATGTTGCAGACAGCTGAGCTGTGGGCACTGCTGGCCTGGCCAGCCCGTGTGGGTGCTGTCTTCTGGAAGGAGTCACCCCGAGCTGCACTCTCGCCCGCCTCTCTGACTGTGCTGTGTTTGGAATCTGTGTTCCTCCCTGAAGCCCATCCCGCGATGCAGGTCTCCTAACAGGTGAGATACCCAAGAGCAGAAACCTCAGTCCTGCTGCTGGGTGGGTCTTTGGACCGAGACCCAGCCCCTTGCAGACGCTCAGGAAGATTTGAAGAAGGAACCAATAGTGTCTGCTTTGCTCCGTGACAGCATGCACAGCGGTGACCAAAACCAAGGAGATGGAAATGTAAACGTCAGGACCAGGGTAGCTTAAATCGTTCCCATTTCTCTGGTCAGGATGGTTTCCTCCCTGTTTTGTTGTTCCTGGTGGCAGGCAGTGGGAAAGGGGGAAGAGCCGAGGTCCAGTCTACTGAAGGGGCACTCTGAATGGACTCACGCAGGAGGGTGCTGCTTGCGGGGCCTCTGCCTGGGCTCGAGGACGCTGCCCAGCGCAGGCTTCGCTTCCTGCTTTCCTCGACCGTCTCTGGGGTGGACCCACATCCTTTCTTCTGCTCACTGGATGTGAGCTGCTTGTAAAGTGTGTGTGAGTCATGGCTCCTCGGCTGACTGAGAAGGTGGAGGGGCCCGGCTTCCGCCTGCCCTCGGCCTTGCGGTGCCCAGTGAGCAGGTCTCACCGAGCTGACTCTGAGTCAGCCGTGACTTCGCTCTCCTATAGCCAGAGATACTCATCGCGTGCAACCTTATCTGTCACTGTTTTCTTTCAAATAACTTGAGATAAGGGACAAGCAAAAACCCCTAAAAGCTCTGGGTTCCTGTAAGGATGAGCATGTTCTTCGCTCGGAGGGGCTGGTGGTTACTAAGTCCTTGTCGCTTTGACTTCTGATGAAGCAGCACCTTTAACGACCCCATGTGGCCGGGGAGGTAACTGAGGCACCGCACCCGGCTGCCCTGGAGAAGCAGCCCAGGCCTGGGCTCTACAGTATGGATGGAAGAGGACACGGTCCTGTGTCCTCACGGGCCGGGCGGGTGAAGAACCACGCGCTGGCTGTCTCTGAGGGCATCTGAGCACCGGCCCCCACCTGTCCACAGTCAGAACCTTGCACTAGCCCTGGCTCCTTTTCTGCAGAGTCATGGTTGCTACCTGCAGGCGGGTCTGTGCCGAGGAGCCTGAGAGGAAAGGGCTGAGTGGGGAACTTAGCCCTGCACAGACTCAGTTGAGGAAGGGGAGGGACGGCATTGTCTGCAGCGGCCCCAGGCAGTGCCAGGCCTAGAGCCCAGTGGTGGATGAATGGACAAGCAAAATGCGGTGTGCACCTCTGTGTCGTTTGCCTTCCTCCTTCACCCTTGATGGTTCGACGCTCCGGGCCTTGGGGATTCTGGCTCCTGGTTCTGGCTCCCGGTCAGGGGCTCCTAGGAGTTTGTCTTTCATTAACAAAGCAACTAGACCAGGCCCTGTGCCCAGACCTTCACTGTGCCAGGTTCTCACACACCAAGCCACGATGCTCCTGCTCTTGTCACACTGGGGCCAGAAAATGGGGGCACCCCTGGACCTCAGAGCTCTAAAACCACGCAGGTTGGCAGCCCCACGCCTGCTCTCCCCAGCTCCCTGATGCTCCCCAGGAGCCGCACAGAGGCCCCGGCCAGCCTTCCTCCCTCTCTTCCGCTGCCTGACCTCAGCGCTTTCCTGCAGGCCCCATGTGGTGCGCCCTGCTCCTGGCTTGTGTGAGTGTTAACATTTTCCTTCGTGATGGTCATGCCATGTTTGCCTGTTTCACTCTGAGTAAGACAAATCCTGGACGCATCACAGAACAGTGTAAGTGGGGTATTATTTAGTTGCAAAAAAGCAATGATGTTCTGACATCTACTAAGACCTGGATGAAATTTGAGGACATTTTGTAAAGTGAGTCAATCCAGGCACAGGAGGGCACCTTGTACCATGCTGTATGCAGGGGATCACAGAATTCTGCTGAGGGATAAGGCAGAACAAACTACCCATGCAAGCAAGGACTTACTGAGCTGCTTGCCCTCATGCTGGTTGAAAAGCCAGTCTCAGAAGGCTTCAGGCTCCGTGGCGCATTTCCACTTACAGGGCATGCTGGGGGTGTGTCCTGGCAAATTCAACATGCGCTGGAAACGCATCGAGTATACAGAACTTGCCAAACTTCTACTGTCTTTTAGTGCAACTACGTTAATGGGCCCAGAACACTGACACTGGCCTGCAGCTGGGCAAGCCTGTGTACCATGCAGCCTGTTCGTGACCAAGTGTCGATGCCCACATGACTCATCCAATGCAATGCACTGCAGAGGTCAGAGCTGGCTGGTTCCCCTCGTGTTCCAGGGGCTGTCACCACCCAGTACCAAGACGATCAGAATGTGTATTCCGAGCCGGGGCCAAGACTCAAGTTCCACTTTGATGCATGGTTTCTACTGGATGCGTGTTGCTTTCATAGCATCACACAGTCAAAAGCCATCAAGTCAGGCCACTGTGCATCAAGACTGCCTCCATGACATGGAGGAGACGAACACACATAGCAGTGGTAGTGGGGGACCATGTGGGTCTACCCAGGGCCGTTTTTCAAGGGACAGACCCTTCCGTGTCCTAACCGTGGGGTTTATACCGGTTTATACTGCCTACCATTCACAGAGATGCATGCTGCAGTAGTCATTTTTACTGTCCATTAATTGCAAAAATAAAGAAAAAAAAAGAGTAAAATAGCCACACCAATTTGATGCAAATGTCTTTACAAATCTTTATTTTTAGTCAAAAGCAAGAGGATAAATGCCAAGCAATTTCCTTTGCAGGAGGTTCCTGGACTGGTCTCCCGGGGACCGGAAGTGGAACAGTGGGTCCCGAAGATGGGAGGTGGGGTGACGGGTGGGGGCAGAAGTTACTGTTCGTGTTGCAGCTGGGAAGATGAAGGCGTTCTTGGGGACAGATGGCTCCAGTGATTGCTCATCACTGAGGACACTTGCTGTCACTGAACTGTGAACCTAAAAATGGTAAAACTGGTAAATTCTATGTTGCGTGTATTTTACTAGTCTTACAAAAAATTATCTAGGGTGCTGGCCAAGCTGTCCATCAGCCGGGTGAGGACAGGTATGGTCACCTGCCAGTGACACCTCGCTTGGTAGACACCGGTCCTGGTGTCTTGGTCAGGCAGGAGCACAACTCGCCTGCGCCCTACTCTGATGGTCCCCGTGTGTTGGCTGTAACAGGGTGAGCTAAACCTGTGGCGAGTGTTTGCAGTAGAAGGAAACTGCTATGGTGGGAGGCCTATTGCTGCTAGTCCCCTCACTTTGAAAACACTTATCCGGTCATTCTCACCACTTTCTGAAGTGTTCTGGAAGTTTTCAGTCATGAGTATCTGTGTGAGGTGCGAAAAAACGCAGCCAAACCAACCCAACCCAACCATCCCAACCAAACCAACCCGAACCATACCAACCCAACCCAACCAAACCAAACCAAACCAACCAAACCAACCCAACCCAACCCAATCCAACCCAACCCAACCCAACCCAAACCAACCCAACCAAACCAACCAGACCAACCAAACCAACCAGACCAACCAAACCAACCAGACCAACCAAACCAAACCAAACCAAACCAAACCAAACCAAACCAAACCAAACCCAGTGAATGACTGCAGCCCCGAGCCGCTGCCCACGGGGAAGGCAGGCTTGTGAAAACCTTCTGGTGGCCTCCTGCACCTGTTCCCCAGCTCTGAGACCACATTGCCTCCCACTCTTCCCCCAAATCAAAAAAGATCAGAAAGGCAAATGCTCTGAGCAGATCCAGGACATTGAAGCAGCCATGACAGGGCACCTAGACCCTCAGGAAATAGCACTTCCAGAGAGGTGGGGTCAGTGTGGCGCTCAAAGTGAGGGAGAAGAGACGGGGGTTGTAACGGCCATGTGTCTTCTACTCTAACACATTTTCAGAACGTAATCATCACATTTCCTAGAAGCCTGGTTTGCTGGATGGTGGCCAGGGACTGTGTCGTGACCAGTGACTGCCGAGCAGGGTTCCCCGGGGCCCAGCCGGGCAGCACCCTGAGGGCAGCTGGCTCCTGAGGACCTGGAGGGACATCTCGCACCTCAGAACGGGCTTCCCCACTGTCTTGGCCTCAGAGACACCCTTATTTGGGGGTCTGCCTTGCTGTGGGTTGGTTGCCTGGTCTCTTTCTGTACCTGCACTTGCCTTTGCTTAGAGGCGCTGCACTCCACCTGCCGAGCACACTGCAGTCAGGAGTCCCGGCCGAAGAGGAGGAGGCTCAGGGAGTGGGCGCCTGTCTTGTGATTTGATGTGGAGCCAGAGAACCTGCCCTTTGGTTTTTATAATTAGAGTTCTAACAGGAGCCAAACGAAACCACAACCCAGACCCAAGCCGTGCTCTGGCTCCGGCTTGTGTGAAGCTGCTGCTGGCCCAGCGCCTTCCCGAGACCCCCGCCCTCGGTGCTCAGCGCTCAGAGCTCAGAGCGGAGCAGAGCAGGCTGGGGAGGCTGCAGACACTGCTTCCTCCCAAGGGCTTGCAGCGGTTTCCCTCCCTGGGGCAGGCGCCTTTGAAAGGCACAGGGCCTTGCTTTCAACTCCTTCCTCTGGTCTTTGATAAAAGACACAGTTAAGAGTCGCCTCTAACAGTTTCACCTTGCAGAAAGCTTTGTCTGCAAAGGCAGGACATCAAAGCGGGAAGCTCAGGTGTGCCCCGGGCGGCGGGACAGTCGGGCAGGTGGGAGGGAGCATCCAGAGCCCCAGAACCCCAGCTCTGGTGGCCCCTGGAGTCCCAACCTTCCCTCAGCTGAAGTCTCTGGGGGCCCAGCCTCTGGCTGCCCGCTGGCCTGGGCCTGGCCTCTGGCAGGCCACTGACTCCCAGCACCAGCCCCAGCACACAGCCGGACCTGCAGACAACATCCTAACTGCCCCGAGAGGGCTGTTTGGCTGCAGAGTCCCTTCTGTGGGTAGGCGAGGTTTGAACTTCAAAGCGATTCTCGCCTGTTTCATAATGTTTACAGCAGCCCATTGACAGGATAATTTCAGTACCCTTGGAGGGCAGGGCTCCTGCCTCTGCACCTGTCCATGAGCCTCAGGGCACCGTGGTTTGTGGGACCTGCCTGGTGCAGCCCTGCTTGCCCTGGGCAGGCGGCCAGCTCTGTTATCAGCAGTGCCTGAGACTCCAGCCCGGCTGGGGTGACTGCCACGGGGCTGGGGCCAGGGTGTGAGCTGGCGGGCTGGATGGAGCTCTCTGCCCAGCCTCAGGCCTGTGGAGCCCCTGAGAGGGCCTGGCTGGCCTCGGAGGCCTTGGGGACGGGTACAGTGTCTTTCTGCACACCTCCTCAGCTGGGGGCGGGTCAGTAGGGTCGCTTCCTTCTCCTGGACCCTGCTCCTGGGAGAGGGGGTGTGAATTCCCTCCTCTCTGCTCCCTCAGTCCTGTGCACTGCCTGGCCGCTGACAGCTGGCCAGGGTGGGCGATGCCTGGGGCCTGGATTTCCGGTGGCCCCGATGCTGCGCGCTGACCCCACTGTGAGGGCATGGACAGTGCTTGTGGTGACCTCACTGTGTGGGGCAAGGGACCATGGCTGAGGCCCCTCTGCCTGGACTTGCCTCCATGGTGTGATGGGGACTGGCTCTTGGCCTCCCTGCTGGCCTGGGCTGACAATGAGAGAAGGCCCTAGGACCCAGCATGGCAGGCACAGTGCCCGGTCCACCACACGCCACGGGGGAAGGAGTTCCCTGCCTGGGTGCAGGGGAGCCCTGGAGACCCCGTGCTCACAGGCGAGCTCTTTCCTTTATTTCATTTCTAGCCCTCAAATCGGTGGCTTGAGGCACAGAAAGACAAGTAGCTCACCGGCCAGGAGGCGACCTTGAGTGGTCTTTGGTAGGCTGCAGCCCCAGCCTGGTGTTTCTGTCGGCTGCGAGGCTGACATCGTGGGGTGCTGGCCTCCTCGGGAGAAGGAATGTCTCTGCCTCGCCAGGCCCTCCACGCCAGGCTCAGGCTCCAGCACTGCCACCTCACGCTTTGGCTCCTGCGGAAGCGGCTTTGGATTTGAGGAATGTGGGCGGCCTGGGTGGAGCTGCCGGCACCGGGAAGCAGCTGTCTGGAGAGGAGCACTGGCCTGGACCGTCTTCAGCCACGACAGGAATGTCAGCCTGTCTCTCTGGGGGTAGGACGGTGGACAGGCATTTTTAGCAGCTGCACAGCCGGGGTCTGCCTGGGCCAAGCCGATGGGCTGAGTGGCTCTGGGCCAAGGCTCTGGAGTCTTCCTGGTCCACACAGCCCAGCAGGGCAGGGCACAGGCCCGTGAGGCATCGCTGGTGGCAGAGCGGAGCGGCAGGCGGGAGGACAGTGTGTGCCTGAGACCCAGCATCTCTGCCAAATGCCCCTACCTGGTCCAGTTGTCAGATCCACTTGGTCCACAGCCAGAGGGGAGTCCACTTCCCCAGACGGAGACCTTGGTCCCTGTTCTGCAGGCCCGGCAATCCCCTTCCAGAACCACCAGGGCCGGTTCAGAGGTGCGCAGGGCTGCAGAGCTGCAGGGCCAGGTCTCAGAGCTGCAGGAGGAGCACATGCCGTCCCCATGGTCACCTGGCTTGCCTGCATCCTCAGGGGACTTGGGCTAGCCCAGGGTGTACCATGGCAAGCAGGACCACTTTCACCTGTGCAACAGTAGCTGGCTTCACCTCCAACACGGACATGATTTTATTCTTGTTTTCCTGGCAGGCTTCCTGATTTTATTCTTGTTTTCCTGGGGGACGGGGTCCTGGGGCCACAGACATCACGGCAGGGAGGGTGGACTGAGAGGACCGCAGGGCTTCGGCAGCGGGCCTGAGGGCTGTGTTCTGGGAAGTGTGGGGGGATCCCAGCCTGCTGCCCATCTGGAAGCCTCCAGAGGGCAAGGGGTGTGTGTGTTGGTGTCACCTACTGTCCCTGTCCCAGCAGAGAGTCAAGCATGTGGCCAGAGCCCTGTCTGCTGCTGGGGAGAGAAAGGACAGATGGGCCCACAGGGAAGTTACATTTTCTTTTTTACCCACTCGCTTCCCTTCCAGAAAACTCACTAATCCCTCCCCAGAGCTGGCCTGGGAGAGGCGATGCTGGCTGCCCTGTAGACCACACCTGCTGTGGGCCATGCCTGTCTGTCTGTCTGGAGAGAGAGGCAGAGGCAGAGGCAGAGGCAGAGGCAGAGGCAGAGGCAGAGGCAGAGGCAGAGGCAGAGGCAGAGGCAGAGGCAGAGGCAGAGGCAGAGAGAGATTATGAGGCTTGGCTTATCCAGTTCTGGAGGCTGAGAAGCCTCACGTCTGATGCAGGAGGCCCAGGCAGCAGGGGTGGGTGCTGGCCTAGGTCTGATCTGTGGGAAGCAGGGTGCTGAGGCAGCAGAGAGTTAATGTTCTGATGTGCACAGGCTGAAGTCCCTCTCCTCAGCCTTCTGTCCCACCTGGGCCCTCGATGGATAGAGCAAGGCCCACCAGTCCTTGGGAGAGCGGGCCTTCCTTCTCCACCGGTCCTGCAGTGCCGAAGGCTCAGCTCTTCCAGAAATGCCCACAGGAACATACCAGGAAGAATGCTTCGCCTGCCTCCTGTTAGCTCAAGGAGTTAATAGGAACTGCTTCTCTGGTGGCCCCAGCATGGATCACAAGAACCCCAAACCTCACCTGCAGGGCGGGATGGGGCAGGCTCTGAGATGCGCAGTGACAGGACCACAGAAGGGCCAGTGCGGTCATCGAGAGCAAGCAAAGGCTCGCAGCAGAGGCCGCAGTGGTGCCATCCAAGCTCACGATCGGCCTCACTCATCTTACCAAGTGCATTTTCGTGGAGGCGTCAGGCCAGGATGAGTCGGGTAGAGCAGAAAGCACCCGTCTTCCCCCAGGGAGCTTGAGACAGTGCGAGCCGAGTCTGTAGTGCTGTAAGTGTGCCCTCGGCTCTGCTGGGCGTCTTCCTGAGCTCTGTTCTGTGCAGAGTTGGACCCCCTGGCTGGGTCGTGACTTACGGCACCACTGCCCAGCACCCCAGGATTCCCTGGGTGACTAGCTGGAAAGTCCTGAAGTGACACAACATGGTGTCTCTGGCTGGCCCCAAAGGCAGCCTCTGGGGCACTGCTTCTCTCTTCAGGGTACATGGAAAGCTGAAGGTGCCAGCTTTTCTTCTTACTCTCTGCCTCTGCTTTTGGGGACTTTGCTGAGCTGGAACAGAGGCCCCCACAGTGTCTGAAGGGCCTGGGTGGCCAGTGTGGGGGAAAGGGTGGGGGTGAGGGTGATACCATCAGCCACGTTCAGGACCATGGCTGCCTGCTTCCCATGGAAAAGTGAGGCACAGACACAGAATCTGCCAGAGCCAGCAGCTCTGGGAGGGCGGTGGGACCCTCCCCAAGGTTGTGGCTTCCGTGAGACAGGGAAGGGATCCGTGGACGCTGTCCCTGCGAGAGGCCCATGTGCACTCCATGGACAACCGCACACGTGGGCAGACACGTATTCTCCCGTGAGCCTTGTGCACATGCACAGACGTGCACAGGTATGGTTGGTTACACGCATGAACAAGCACTTGTGTGTGCGTGTGTGTGTGCACATGTGTATACACATGCAGAAACACATGCACGCACCCAGGATTTGTGTGCCACCTCCCAGAATCACTGACGCTTAGAAGCTTCCTGCTGGTCACGGGGACTCAGAGGTCCTATTTTAAAAGGAAGCGGGGGAGCAAAAAGCAGCTGGAAAGGAAGAAGGCAACCACAAGGCGGAAATGAAAACCCCAGAGGCTCTGTCTAGGTAAAGTGACAGTCGTTTCCAGCTGCTTGCTAGGCAAGCCTGCCCTCTGGTTGAGGGTGCCGGCTGGAATGGAGGTGACCTGCAGTCCTGGGGCTGCAGCACCCTCTCCCAAGCCCACTGTCTCCTGCAGTTGGCTTCCACAGAAGATACATGGGCATCGGGGCTGCGTGAAACCCAGGGTGGGTGCAGCTCAAACCCGGTGACGAGCCTCTCTCTCCTTCCCTGTGAGAAGTCCTCCATAGAAACCTTCATGCGCCTGTTCTGGGCTCACGGGGCTTTTGGAGAGCTCCTGGGCCTGAGAGACAGAGGCCTAGGCCACACAGGGGAGGCTCTGACTGGCTGTGCCCAGTAGGAGGAGAGGCCAAACCAGGCCTGCTGTCTGAGACCTCAGGGGTAAAGTGTCCCAGAGCCCAGGGTGCTCTGAGGCACATTCTGGCCCTACTTTGTGCTGGAGGCATCTCAGGGGTCATGGAACCAGGGTTGCAACCCACAGGTCGAGGCACAGAACGCTGACCAGGGCAGAAAGCTTTGCAGAAGGTGCTGGAGCGCGCTACTGAGGAGCACAGGTGGATTCAAGCTCAAGGTGGGTGCTAGGTCACCGTGGATGTACACTGCCCAGCACCCATGTACACACACACACACACACACACACACGCGCGCGCGCGTGCGCGCGCGCCCGCCCCCCAGCATCCAGGAGATGAGCGCCTGCTCTGGGTCTGCCTGCTGCCACATCTGTACAAAACTAGCCCCTCTGCTCTTCTAGCCAGGTCCTCACAGCTCCATCCTACACAGGAACAGACTCCGTGCTTTACGGGAAGTCGTGGCTCTGACAGGTTGTATTTGCCTGAGGTCACGTGGTGAATGGTGGCACCTGGGATCCCAAACCAGGTGTCTGGCCGCAAAGCCTGTATCCCATGGCCTCAGCACATGCAGCGGAGGTGAGCTGGTGCAGCCACCGGAGGCCTCCGAAGCTGTGGTGCCAAATGTATGGCATGGTACAGTAGCGAGGACATGTGGCCCCGTCCTTCGGCCACCTGCTCGGTAAGGACGCCCAGACCCCAGTTGCCGGGCAGCTGCCACTGAGGGCGGCCCTGGGAGGCAGTGTGGGCCACAGAGTCAGCGAGGCGAGGTCTCTGCAGCAATCCATGTCTGCCCAGGGCTGGGCAGCAGCTGCTGCTCTTGGTGGCCACAGGGATGAGAGGACCGTGGGTCACAGGCAGCTGGAGCTGGCAGCATTCGGATCCTGCTGACTTGTGTCCAGGGCCCAGCCTCTGCCCTGGGGGCTAGGGCCCATGAGCTGCCCCCGCTGGCCCCCGAGGCCTCCATCTTTCTGTGCATGAAGAAAGTCCTCCCAAGCTCCTCAGGGAGGCAAGGACAGGGCTGCACACTTCTGCCCTGGCTCAGTGCCCCTTGGCAGCTACAGGAAGGGCTGGAGATTTTCACGCCACCCCCACGTGCTGGGATCTGCACTCCGAAATGGCCTGGGCACACTGGGGAGAGGGGCATCTCTGGCCTACTGGTGTTGAAAGGGACTTCTGTAGCTCAACGATGCCACTCACCTTTGTCACCAGAGCTGTTGGTGACGTGGGTCGGGTGGAATGGAGGAACCGGGTGCTCGTGGCTCCCCCAGGTTGGGAATGAGGAGCTCACAGCAGGGCAGCCCCTCTCAGCACCGCTGCAGCTGAGACCCCTGCTGGGACAGTGGAAAGCCTTCTTGTTTCTGGTGATCAAACCCAGGGCCACAAGCTGGGTGAAAGTCCCACACTGAGCCGCACCCTCAGCCCTTTTTGTTTTGAGCCAGGTTCTGAGTTGCCCATGCTAGTACTGAACTCTCAATCCTCCTGCCTCAGCCTCCTGAGAAGCTGGGATTACTCGGGTTGCCACCATGCCTGGGTCTGGGGCGAGGGCCCAAGGAAGCCACATGTCCTTCCTGACCTCCTGCCAGCAGCCCACGGCCTCCGCTCGCTGCGATGCCCACACATGTGCTCCTGTACTTATACGGGGAGGTAAAGGGCACCCCAAGCGGCAGGGCAGCTTCTCCGGTTGTGAGGGATGCGGACGCGGTGGGGGGGGGTGCACACACACGTAGCCAGGCACACATGTGGCAGCCATCTCTGAAAAATGGGCAGCGAGGGTGGGGTGGTGCAGGCCTGCAACCCCAGCATTTGGGCAGCTGAGGCAGGTGGATTGCAAGTTCTAGTCTGTAAGAGACAATCTGAGTGACACATTGACTGCAGAACAGTCTCTGCAACTTCAGTTAAACTGAGTCTTATTTCCATATACTGATACGTACAGAGCGGGCTGTGCTCTTCCCTTCTGCCTTCAGTCGGCTCTCAGTGGTGCAGATAAGGCCAGCTAAGGTGCTGCTGACGTGTCATCAACTGGCAGTTTCCTGCTTCCTCGCACAGTGCTCTCTATAAAAGATGGAAGCACAGAGCAAAGGCAGAGCCAGTCAGCTCCAGGACTGTGAGCTGGGTATGAGCCTCTCAGTGAGAGGCTGTGAGTCCCAGGGCACAAAGTTTACATATCAGAAACCGAAGCAGCAGCTTCCTAAAACCACTCAAATGCTACCTTAATTAGATTACACAGATTGACCCTTCTGCACGTCATTCCCCCTGCATCGGCAGAGAGATGCTTTGCTCCCCACCTGGCCAGCCAGGTCCCGCCACCCTCGCCGTCAGTCATCCCTGAGCCGCCCCCTCTTCACATGATAGTAAATTCTGGGAGAGGCCTAGGACCAGGGCCTTGGTCCGCACGGGGATCGGACTTAGGGCCCCTTGGCTGCCCTCACTTGGAATGTGTCCTGGTGTCTTTACTCTTGCCATGGTTTGCATTGGAGGTGGCAGATAGGAATTAACTTGCTGGGATTCCAATAAAGGTTCAGTGGGATTCCAAACATAACTTTTTGGATTGTGAGGCAGGTTAGAAAAGGGATTACAATATGCACCCGTTGGGTTACAATACTAGTCCAGCCCAGTGTGGCCAACTTAGCAAGACCCTGTCTTGAAATAAAAAATAAGATAAATTTTAAAATGCTGAGAACATGGCTAAGTGGGAAGGCTTTGGGCTTGATCTGAATGGCAAAAATGAGCAAGGCAGGAAACAAACAAAGCCAAACAAAATGAAACAGAAACAGCCTCCCGGGCTGTGAGGTGGAAAAGGCCAGGCCGCCGGGGGAGGGCATCACCTGGAGACCGGTGCTGGACCTGAGGCAGAAGGGTGGGAAGGCGCCAGCTCAGGTGCCCGGCAGCCACGCGGTGTTGCGAAGGGACTCTGGGGTTGCGAGAAGCCTCCCCCGTCTTGGCTCCGAGGCGCCTCCAGGCCCAGGGGGTCTGGGCTGGAGACTGAGGCCGGGCGAAGGCCAGCTGTCTCTGTGGGCTCCTGGTGGATTCGCTGCCCCTGAGCTTTAATGACTTTCTGCACTTGATGTGGAATTTAAAGTAGTTACTTGTTATTTGAAAAACTGCCAAAAACTTGCCAAAAATAAAATGACAAAATGAAACACTCCTCTCTCTTTGAATGCAGAGGCCAGCGCTCTCTTCCGAGTCTCCGCCAGCCTGATCTGGTGGTGGCCAGCACTGCGGTCTGCTGCAGAGTGAGGCGACACCCACCACGCAGGTGTGGCCACACCAGGGCCAAGGGCTGTGCCTGCCTCACCTGTGGGGCCACGTCCCCCTTGGTGGAAGGGTGCAGTGTGGCTGGGGTCCCAGAGGGAGATGGGGCAGCATGCGAGTGGCAAACGCAGGGTCCGAGGGACACAAGCAGGTCCAGCTCTGCCCACGGGGCCATCCAGCTCCAATGTGCTTCTTGCTTCATGACAGGCAGGCTGTCCCCACTCTGACCCTTCCAGGACTGCTCCTGGGTTCCGGCAGACAGGTCCTCAGATTGGGGGACCTCTGCTCCTTCCTTCCTCCCTCTTCTCTCTCTCGTTTCCTTCCTTCCTTCCTTCCTTCCTTCCTTCCTTCCTTCCTTCCTTCCTTTGCTTCACTTCCCTCCCCTCCCCTCCCCTCCCCCTCCCC
>PVLA01010699.1:0-60744 GCA_004027455.1 Hydrochoerus hydrochaeris
CCTCCCTCCCATCCTTCCTTCCTTCCTCCCTCCCTTCCTCCCTCCCTTTCCTCCCACTCCTGTCCTTCTTGTGCTGGGGACTGAGCCCAGGCCCTGTGAATGCCAGGCAAGCACTGCAGAGCTGGCTACATCCCCAGCCCTTTTTACTTCTTACTCTGAGGCAAAGTCTAACTCCAGGCTGGACTCAAACATGAATCCTCCTGCTTCAGTCACCTGAGTGACTGAAACTACAGGTGCGGGTCCCCACCCCCGGGGATGCCCTCAGACATAAGTGCCGCACCGTTACTGCACTAAGCATTGTAATAAATATCCCAAAGTTAACTCTTTAGTTCCATGATGTGTTTGCTACAATTCCCAAATTTACCCAAAGCTATTCTTCCAGAAAATCTGTTTAATCTCAGAGGTCATGTTTCATAAAAATATCTATAACTCACATTTCACCTGAAATAGGACAAAAGTCCACTCAAAATGGTAGAAACTAATGCTTAATGCACAGAAATATTTTATAACAAAGAATAACCTATAATAAATACCTCTGTTTGCACAGGTTTTGTTCATACTTTAAGTGGTTTCTTAGGATATGCTTAATCTTAAGTGAAACTCAAGAATTATGATTGCCTACGCTTGATAAGGAATGGGGTCACTCCGTTCTGCCCCTACAAAATCATCTGACACACTCTGCAGCCTGTAGGGGGGTCTTTTTTTGCTACAGCTATTGCCTACGAACTCCTGCTGAGTCTCAAATGAAGTAGAAATACATTCTGGGAGTCACAGGTATACATAAACAATGATACTAACAATGTTTAGCAGTCTTCCTATGTATCAAACACATATAAAATTTCATTAAACCCTCACAAGAACACATGAGGCAAATACCGCCTCTTCCTCTTCCTAAATTCTGTTGCACACGTGTGTGGTTTTTCTGTGTGTGATTGTTTGGTGCTAGAGACGGAAGCTATGCCACACCGAGTAAGTACTCTACCACTGAGCTATACCTTAGCCCTTTCCTCCTAAGTTTAAAATTTAAAAGAACCTTGAGATTTAGAATTTGTTCCAAGCTCTCACAACGAGGCACTGTTAGGATTATGAACTTAGCCATTGGTCACCCTGGTGCCCCAGCCACTAGCCACAGATATGGCCACCAAGCAGTTTCCAGGGGCCAACAGGATGGGAGCAGGAACACAGCCTGTCCCTCCTTCACCAGGCAGGCTCTGGATGGGGACCTTGACAAAAGTGTGTTAAATTTGACTCTGCACAGGACACTGGGCTCAGTGCTCAGGGACATCAGGGGAACAGGTACCCATCCTTAAAATGTTTGACAGTGGGTAAGGCATCAACAGAAAGAACCACAACACAAGAGGGGCATCTCAGAGCTAGTGGGAAGGTCCTTCAGCTAAGATAATGTGGGGAGGGCTGTACAGAAGAGGTACACACAAAAAATATTTTAGTAGAAAGGTTGACTTTGGTTTGCAAGGGTGGAGGAGGAGTGTATTAGCTTTCTGACACCCACATAATATTTGACACTTGCAAATTAAGGGAGAAGACATTTATTTTAGCTTACAGGTTCAGAGGGTTTAGTCCATGGTGAGCTACCTCTAAAGTAGAGCCATTATGACTGAAGGACATGGTGGAGCAAAACTGCTCACCTCAAGTTGGCCAAAGCAGAAAGAGAGAAGGGAGGGACCAGAGACAAAAATACACCCTTTCATGTCTCACCTTGTATGACCTACTTTCTCCAAATAGGCCTGACATCCTCACAGCACATCCAGCTATAAACTCACAAATGGACGAACTTATTAGTGCACCTATGAACCAATCACCTTCCAGAAATCTCTGAACATATGAGACTTTGAGGGGGACACTTAGATCTAAATTGTAACACGAAAGCTAATCCAAATGGCAATAGGAAGAAAGCTCAGGCCGATGGTGGACCCCACACACACACATTTATAAGCATATCCTTTGTGTGTGTGTGTGCATGTGTGTGTGTGTGTCCATCTGTCTGTCTGTCTGTCTATATGGTACTGAGGACTCAAACTAGAGTGTCTATACTTCCCTAGGCCATTTTACTTTTTTATTTTGAGACAAGGTCTCATTAGTCACTATATTGCTCAGGCTGGGCTCCAATTAGCAAGCTGCCTCCTCAATCTCTTTAAGAGTGCTGGGATTACAGGCATGCACCACCATGACTGGCTGCTCAAGAGATTCTCTGTAATGCTCTCACAAAGCAAGACCATCCTTCCTTCCCCACCATTGGCACAGCTCTTTGTATGACATCCTAGAACAGCCCCCCCAAGCTGGTAAGGCAGATACAAGAGTGTTAGGATTTGGGTCCCTGGGTCCCCATTGCTCTTCTCACCTCCCGATTGCAAGCCACATGACTAGACTGTACTCAACTCCTCAGCTGTGAAACGGGGTCATGACCACACATTATCCATTGACTGTAGGGATGATCAAGCTCACTAGGACAAGTATTGTTCAGTTCAGTGTCTCCTATAGTTAATGCTCAATAAATTTGAGCTACTGCTATAACTAGTTATTACAAGGTCTCCTACTCTGGCTTCAGCCTGGCTCTTCCGCATCACATCACATCGCTCCTCCCAGCCCCTTTCAGTTTGCTGAGCCACTTTCTGGCCTTCCCATTCGTCCATACATTAAAGTCCATGGTATGAAAAAGGAGACCTTACCACGTGACATTGGAACTGTGGTTCACAGACTGTTTACAGAATTCACTGAATCATATTTGAAATCGAAGGAGGCCTAATGTTCTGACGTGAAGTCCTAAACACTTCCTGTCTCAGACCCTGTTCTTGGTGCACACAATGTAAGGGAGGAGATGCTGAGTTTGGCTCAGATTTTCAGTCCATAACAGGCTGCCTCCACGGCAGAGAGGCACAGTGGGAGCGTCTGGTATAAGAAAGCTGCGCATGTCATGGTGGGCAGGAAGCCGAGAGTACGAAAGGATGAACTGGGAAGGCAGATGTGACCTTCAGGCCACACCCCCCAGTAATGCCCCCTCCAACCAGACCCCACCTTCTAACACCAAGTCAGCTCTCAGCCCCTGTGACCCACTCACCTTCCAAAAGCTCTGCCTCAGAGACCAAAATGGAATGCTAGGTAGTTACTCACAAAATCTTTGTCTTTTCTCTGCAGCTCACACTGAAAACTGAAGGAACGTCACAGGCACCTCTGGCCACCTCCAGCAGTTTTCATCCTGTGCTTCTCAGGAGAAAATCTTCCGTCCAGAACAATGAGCTGAGCAGCGTAGTCATGTAGCTGAGCAGGTAACAGTTATGCAAGAAACAGCGGACTGTCTCTCGGAAGGTCAGCTTTAAAGGTCAAGGGGGTGGGAATCTTCATAAAGGAGGGAAAAATGTCAGCTATGTTGCTGTCCACAGGAAAAGGAATCTACTCCTCCACTGGCAAAAACGCCTAGACTGCTTCTTTCTGAGCCTTGCGACTGACTTGAAGGCTTGTTGGCCAGGCTAAAAGAATGTGCGTTCTCTGGGAAATGGCCTCTACGCTTTGTGTGACCTCAGGCTCCTTTACAAGATGTTCTTCATCACGCTGACTATCTGAAGGATAGTTTCAAAATTAAAAATTTTCCTGCCTCTCTCCTATACTCCATTAGGGTTAGAAGTTAGGGTTAGAGAATGGTGAAAACACATGAATTCATTCCTTCATCGGGTACAAAAGCTGTAAGGCATCTCATTTATCAGCTATTCTACATTCCCTAAACCATCCTGGAAATTGCTGGTTTTGTTTCACATCTGTAAATACTTTATCTCTCAAATCTAATTATGAGGTCCTCACCTGGACCTACCCAGCCAAGTAGCATCGAAACACTTTTTTGTGAGTTGCTTCTGTGGTGGGTTCAAGGCACTGTGCACCAAAGAGCTCAGATTCTTGCCTGTGAACACATTCATATATTTTAGGAACATGGTTCCATCCATTCATCTGTTCATCTGTCCATCCATCCACTCATCCATCCATCAATCCATCCAAAGTTAGTATGAATTTGTTAATTAAAATTATTGTGAAACATGAGAAGTTATAGGCTGCCAAAGAACGGAATTTATTTGCAATTAAATGTAAGTGGAATGTATTCTCCCCCAGGGCCCCAGAAGGAAGGAATCCTGCCAAACCCAATGGCCCTAGAACTAGAAGATAATAAACGTATGTAGGCCACAAGCTTCATGGTAATTTGTCACAGCAACAGGAGGAAATGAACACATAACCTACCCATAGCCCTTTCCTTTCCTCAAAGACACCGTTAGAGTTTGATCTCTTCCAGGACAGATACCCTGACTCCTCCGTGCCTCACAGGTACCAGGCCCGTCTGCTGTTGTCTCTGTAGCTCACTATGTACTTGAAGTGCTTCCTTTAAAATAAAGCTCAGATGAGGACTGGTAGCACACACCTGCAATCCCAGGTCCTTGGGGGGCCAAGGCAGAAGGGCCCCAAGTGTGAGGATAACTTGGGCAACTTAGGGAGATCCTGTCTCAAAATGAAATTTTTAAAAGGGGTGGGGATCCAGCTTAGTGGGAGAGTGTCTGCCTCACATGTGAGCTGGGGTTTAATCCCCAGTACCAAAAAATAGGGAGAGGAGGAGGAGGAAAAGAGAGAAGGAAGAGGAGGAAGTGGAGGAAGAGGAGGAAGAGGAGGAGGAGGAAGAGGAGGAGGAGGAAGAGGAAGAAGAAGAGGAAGAGGAGGACTGGGGAATATAGCTCAGAGGCAAAGAGCCTGCCTGGCAAGCGCAAAGTCCTAAGTTGGATTCCTGGTACAAAAAAAAAAAAAAAAAAATGGAGAAGAAGAATCTTACAAATAAGACCCTTTGCACGTAGGGACCCAACCAGCACTAGCAGTAAGAGGCTAACTCTTCCCCCGTTAGAAACTGTTTAGTACCAGAGTTTTCCTCACCTCAGGGTGCTGGCACTTCAATGCCTCCCTCAGTATCCTCTGCAATCACGGAACCCAGAAATCCTCTGCTCTGTCTAAATTAGAGCACTAACACTACCTCCTTCTCTTTTCTGCCTTTTGCTACCTTGTGAGTTTTTCAGTAGTTTTGGGAAAGAAGAATCTCAAGAATCCTGTTCGTGATTTAAACAATTTAAAATACAAAAATTCTTACCAGTAAAAGATGGAAAATACATGACCCCAAATTTTTATCTCCAAGGGAAAAAAGCTCATTTGGTCTCAAGATTGCATCTGTTTTGAGTTGGAAACTGGCCTTTTGGAAACTGCTTGCCAAACTTCACCACTCTCACTGGCTTCCATCTGGTCACGACCCATTTCAAGTTATCAGCATAATCAATGGTCTAAAAATAAGCCAAAAATAATAAGTTTAAAAGCCCAGGCCTGGTCGTGTTGATTTTAATGGGATTCATCATGAGACAAAGCTGAACCTTGCTTGTATCTAAGTAAACCAAACCAGAAGAAAACCAAACAATCTGTGATTTACATATATTCAAATGCCACACCTTTTTTATTTTTCTAGGAATAATAATCAGAAGATCAGCTATGTCTGATAAAAATTTTTAACATGCTGCTTTGCTGTTTAGCAAAAACGAAAGAAAGATTGTTACGTATCATTAAGGCCTTATGACTACCATGTCAGCTTTGGCATGCTGACAGATAGCACGAGTGCTGATTTGGGGGCTGCCTTTTGCTTTGTGGGGTCTTCAGCAGCATCCGTGGCCTCTCCACTAGGTGCCAGGCGCACCCTCCTTCTTGCAAGGAAAATTCATCCCTCACTGAGAATGCTGAGCTAACCTAGCTCACCTGTTTAACAATGATTAAAGCAAATGCTTATGGCAGTGCTATGCTGAGGTTTTAACATTTAATCTTCCTTTCACCCTAAAATGTAGGCCTTGACTATAAGCTATTTTCTCCACACATCCAAAAATCTGTCGGGAAAAATATCTGTTGCCTTCTGACTATTAAAATTCTCCTTTTTTATTTCCAAAAAGTAGTGTTATTTATTCCTTTATACTCAGAGACTTTAACTTTGCAAAGCTAGTGAAAACACATTCAACATTCACTTTGCCCTTTTCTCACTATTTTTACTTGCTGCAGATCAAAAGATGCCAGAGTAGCATGAGTGGGCTGGGCCGAAAGCAGAGGTGAAAGGTGCCCCCCCAGGGTGCTGGCCAAGGCGCCTCCCCACGGAATCTCCTCCACCACATCTCTGTCTCCCTTCTAACAGAATGTTCTACCTTTATTAGGGAGGATGCCACCAGCCTCGGCTTCCACTCCCACTGCCCTCTGGAGCCGGGACAGCGGAGGCCCAATTTCTCCTCCAGCCAGGGCTCGTGAAGACCTCGGCATTCCATGCCGGTACCCCAAGATGCTTTCGAACTTGTTATAACTGACCGCAGCCCCCAGAAGGCTTTTATGGTGATGATTCTGCCATAGACTTGCTCAAAAATACCTTTGTGGGTCAGTCTAAGTTCCTAATGTTCTCAGAAGTGTTTCTAATCAAAAAGTTTTCCAAGTCAGATGTGTGTGTGTGTGTGTGTGTGTGTGTGTGTGTGTGTGTGAACTGGAGACTGAGCCCAGGGGATTCTGAGCTAAATCTTCAGCCCTTTTTAAAAGGCCATCTCATGGTGAAACTCACTTCCCACTGGATAGAGTGGGGATACGGGGCCTTTAAGAGGTGCTGTAATTGGGTCCTGAGCTCTCTGCCTTTACGAATGGGTCAATTCATTCATGGGTTCTTGGGTTCTTGCAACAGGGACTTTGTCATAGGAGTGAGCTACGCCTGACATCCTGGCTGTTTCACCACGTGGTATCCTTCACCGTTATCAGGTCCTCACAGGTGCTGAGAACATACTAGTGTCATGCTGTTGGACCTTCCAGCTCCAGAAATGGGGATTAAACAAACCTCTACTCTTTATAAATTATAAGGCCTCGGGTATTTTGTTACAGTTGTAGAAAAATGGACTAAGATATATAGCATTTATTATTTTTATTGTACTATATGCTAACAGACCTTAAGTCCCAAATCAATTTCTACATTTTGGAAATACAGAACTTCTTGCCCCAGATCAGTTCTGAACCCCACCTACATCTAGAAGAGAGGGATACGGAGGGATTGACCTTGAAGGCACTGTCAGCAACGTCACACTCAAACCTAGCCCTCCAGACCAAGCACAGCTGGGGTCTCTGCCCCAAGTTTGTGGACCACACTGTCTTAGAGAGCTCCTGTCCTGCCTGGGACTTTACCGAGATGCTCAGTGGGTGGCTGTTCTTTTTCCCTGCCTGGTCTTTACCTTCAATCTTTCTTATAACACCAGTGGAACTTTCAGCTAATAACACAGTGTCAATTTAGCCTTATCTTTCTGTCACAGCTTCCAGAAGTTTCCAGGAAGACACGGAGGGTCCCATGCTAGGCCTTTCAATGTGTAACACTCTCACGACATATTCCTGTGTAGCAGTGTCTCGCCCCCAAAAGACACCTCCTCCTGTCTCCAGCCATGTTTCAACAGCCACTCACTCACAGAGGTTTTATTAGTAATAAATGTGTGAGGTGAGTGATTGTGAGGAACAGGGAAGATGTGGTCCAGCACCTTGAACTCGTGGGGTATCTGCTTATCCAAGGAAACAGAGGTTTACAGAACTGGGGGTGTCATGGAAGATCAGGAGTATGTGCATTCCTAAGTGAAGTCATGGACCCAGACTTGAGGAGTGTCAGGCAAGACTTGCCGGAGGAAGAGCGAGTAGGAGTCAGACGGCGATGGGGATGGGGGAGTGGAACAGGCAAGAACATGCTGAAAGAAAAACAGATTTCCCTAAGTCCTGAAGCCAGGCAGATAGTCTGAGTTTAAGGAACTGAGCAATCACTGTGGGGAAAGCACAGGAAGGACAGGGCACTGAGTCTGGAGGCTGAGACAGGGAGGCCATGGTGTGCGTGCCTTGGAGCTTATGTTGAGGAGTTTGAGTTTTATCTTAAGAGAAACTGGGGGCCATCAAAGGATTTTAACTAGAGATGCCATGACTTTATCTGCACGTTATTAAGTGCTCTTGGTGATGCACTGGAGAACTGCTGAACAGGGGAAAGATCTGGAGGCAGCTGCAGAAGGGCTCTCTGATAGGGTGGTGGACACACTGGGGGATAATTAGCAGATGGAATCAGCTGGTGATTAATTTAGCCTGTATGCACTGCTATGATAAAATACCATAAACAATGTGGCTTGTAAGCCACTAAACTTATTTCTCATAGTTCTGGAGGCTGGAAATCCAAGATCAAAGCACCAGCAGATTAAGCATCTACCATGGGCTTCTCACAATGTCTTTCCATGGCAGAAGAAGCAAGTCAGCCCCCTGGGGCCTGTTTTCTAGAGCACTAATCTCATTTGTGAGGGTTCCAGCTCTCCTGATTTAATCACCTCCCAGACCTCCTAATACTATCATGGAGGCTGGATTTCAACACATGCATTTGGGGGGACACAAGCACTCAGACCATCACAATGATGCACAGGAGTGGAGTGGCCTGGGGAAGTATCTTGGAAAAGAGAAGCAGTAAACTCAGGATTTAAGGAGTTGCTCTGTGGATTGAAGGAATGACTTCAGAAGGGGGCATATTCAGTATGTAGTTAGCTATATGAGTCTAGCAAAAGTGACACTTAACTGTACACTGTTGTTTGGTTGTCTTTTCACTATATACCAAGTTATTTATTATCTTGAGTTCAAACACTGAACTTGTCAAAGTTAACTTGAGTAAATCTTAAATGTATTAGAACATGTTGTGAAAATAGGGATTTTATAACGTTCTCACAAAGATACTCCTACTTTGGAATATCACTTTGGTAAAGCCTCCTACTGTGTCAGACAATCCCCTTAATAAAATGTACTGTCACTGAGCCAGTATTTGATCAATGGTGTTGAAAAGCAGGTTTTACTGTTCTCAAGAAACGCTCCTGTTTCACTACAGAGCTCCAAAAAACTCCCACAGGTGGTGTTAAGGATGCCAAAAAAAGCAAGTTTTTCAACAATAGCCAGTATAAAGAAGAGGGAGGAAAAAACCCCAATTGCTCAGTTGAAAAGTGAACAAAGGAAATGAACAGATAGGCACAGTAAAAGAAAATGCAATGGTTCTGAAACACTCAGAAAGCACTCAAACTAAGAAAGACAGAAGTTAAAATTATCCCAAGACACATTTTCTGCCATGTGATGAACAAAGATGAAGGAATCTGTTAACACACTGTGTTGTTGAGAGATGGGGAAACAGATTTTCTGTCCAGGAAAGGTAAACTGGTACAGTGTCCATGGAGGGCAATCTGGCAACATCCCCAAATTTCATACGCAGAAACATTTTTCTAGCAAGTTCACGTCAGTAAATTTGACTAATGAGTATCCTTGTATATGCATGAAAAGCTTTAAGTTCCCAATTATTCACTGAGGTATGGAAAAAACTAAAACCCCATCAGCAGAGAAATGGCTTCTATAGTTGATATAACCACAGAATAAAAGTGTGTGCTGCCACTAGAGGTGAAAACAATTCTCTACCAAGAGATGGATGACTTTGCCAAATGTGGTATATGTACACAATCTAATATTACTTGACCATTAAAAGGAAATGAAATCCAGTCGGATAGTGGAACATGGATGAATCAGGAGGGCATTCTGATAAGTGAGATAATACAGATATAAAAGGAACTCCACGAGTTAAGTTATATGCAGTCTCTGGAGCAGTCACCCTCTAGGTGGTAGGCAGAATGGTGGGTGCCAGGGGTGGAGCTAAGTAAGCAAGAGTTCTCATTTGATGGATTCGGACCTCTGGTTTGCAGGATCAATAGGGTTCTAGAACGGACAGTGGATGGTTGTAGAATGATGTGAATGTGATGAATGCCCTGAAATGGCCCAATTAGAAATCGTAAATTAAGATACCAAATTCAAGACTTGTATCTCTTTACTGGTCAACATAAATTGCATAATCAAATTCTTACTTGCCAAATCATGTCTTTTAGAAGGGGAAAATGCCTCACTCAGTGGCCAGCTGCCCACTTTGGCTGAATATAACCACCGGAAGAATGATTTGTTTGGGCAGATTCCTAGAGTTCACAATAATGAAGGTAGCATTTAATTTTAAAAGTGCTTAAACTTTTCTCCAAAGAACATATTCCCACCATCAGGGGAACAGATGGTTTGCACATTACTTCAGTGTTTTTCATCCACTAAAAATGTGAGTAGCTTACAAATAGCAAGGTTCCTCATTTCCAGGTGATAGATCTACTCTAATTGACAGACACGACAATATATTCTAAAACACCACACCTACTATCTAAATAGGCAAACCACTTATAAGAAACTTCATAAATAAGACTCCAAGGTTATACATTCTCTAAACTAAGAGATCCACATTTATTGAAAATGAATGTTTCCTTCTACTAAAAAGTTCAGTGTAAGTTTAGTCTGATCCCTTAGTTCCTCTGTACTATAAATCCAAAATACTAAAATTGAAAACTTTTTAGGATTTTACAGAAACAGGACATGGGTATTCACTCTAACAACCCCTGTTCAATACATATATGTGAAACTTTAGTCAGAGCAGGCAGGTAATAGGAAAAAATCAAAGGGACCTGAATAAGAAATACCACCCTTATTTGCAGATCACATAATCCTTTATGTTGAAGACCCAAAAGTACCCCCCAAAAAATCCATCAGAAGACCCTTAAAACTAACAAATTCAGCAAAGTAGTAGGACACAAAATCAACATACAAAAATTAATAGCATTCCTGTACATGAACAATGAACTTACTGAGAAAGAAGTCAGGAAAACAATTCCACTCATGATAACTTAACAACTAAACATCTAGGATTTAACCTAACTGAGGAAGTGAAAAACTTCTATCACAAAAACTATAGTACTATGAAAAAAAGAGATTGAAAAGACATTAGAAAATGGAAAGACGTACCCTGCTCCTAAATAGGCAGAACCAGTATTACCAAAATGGCCATATTACCCAAAACTGTATTGATGGACACATTGATTGATTTATTAAATTCCCAATCAAAAAGATTTCTTTACAGAACAAGAAAATACAGTCCTAAAATTTATATGGAACCAGAAGAGATCCTGAATAGCCAAAGTAACCCTTGGCAACAAGAACAAAGCAGGTGACGTCACAATTCCAGATTTCAAGTTATGTTACAGTGTGACATAAATAGAAACAGCATGATACTTGCACAAAAAAAGACATGTGCACCACTGGAATAGAATTAAGGATGCATAAACAATCCCATGCACTTCAACCATCTGATTTTTAACAAATGGGCCAAAAACATATGCTGGAAAAAGAGAGTTTCTTTAACAAATGGTGCTGGGAAAACTGATTATCAATGTGCAGAAGAATAAACCTAGACCCATATCTCTTACTGTGTATTAAAATCAAATTTAAATGAATCAAAGGTCTAGAAACAGAAATACTGAATCTGCTGGACAATAAAACAGATAAAACAGGCAAGAATTTTCTGAACAGAACCCCAGTCACACAAAAAATAATACCAACAGTCAAATGGGATTATATCTAATTAAAAATCTTCTGCACAACAAAGGAAATAACAAATAAAGTGGAAAGAAGCCTACAGAAAGGGAAAATTTTAGGACTAATATTTAGAATACAGTGGTGCCTCAGTTTGTGAACTTAATTCTTTCCATGATTCTACTTGCAAACTAAATTAGTCATGAATCAAATCAAATTTCCTCATAAGGTCAACATTGAACTTGAACACTGAATTTGATTTGGTTCATGACCAATTTGGTTTGTGACCAGAATCATGGAAAGAATCAAGTTCATGAACTGAGGTACCACTGTATATAAATAACTTAAAGGAAAAATAGATCCCCCCAAATAAAAGGCCCAATCAAAAACAGGCAATCAAAATGAGTAGACACTTCTTAAAAGAAGACCAAATAGCCAATAAGTATGTGAAAAAAATGTGTAGCATATTGGGGTTTTAGAAAAATGCAAATCAAAAAACACTGAGATTTCATTTTACCCCAGCAAGAATGGTAAGATATTATCTTACCCCAGCAGATGCTGGTGATGTAGTAATGAAAAACAAACACTTGTACATTGTTGGTAGGAATGAAAACTAGTAAAATCACCATGGAAATCATGATGAGAGGGAAGAAGATTCCTCAAGAAACTAAAATTACAAATTCTATTTGACCCAAAAAGGCTATCTTCCCAAATCGGGAATATTTTCTCAAATATCTGACTATCTTTCCAAAAGAGTTAGTCATCACATTACAGTGATACATACTTACCCATGTTATATGAGCACAATTCACAAAAAATAAATTATGGGAGCAATTTACATGCCCATCAACAGATGAAGGGATAAAGATAATGTGATATATATGATTATTACTCAGCCAAAAAAGGATAAATTTTAGTTATCCGTTGGAAAATAGATGGATCTTGAGAGCATGATGCTAGTAAAATAAAGCAGACACAGAAGAGTAAATATTGCATGATTTCTCTGATACAAAAAAACCAAAATATAAACAACCTAAAGAGCAAAATAAAAGAACAACGGAAGAAACAACAGGGAGGTAGACTTTGTGGAGATAAGAAGGGCATCTGAGGTGAGAGGGAGGGAGAGGAGAAATTGAGTGGAGAGTAAAACCAATCAGAATGTGAAATGTGTATGCACCAGCTCCCCAGGATGAATGTAATTATGACATCACAAATAATATGCCAGTAATAATAAAAATTATTCCTAATTGGACTGGAATAAGCCACTCAGTCACTCTCCTCATTCTGGGACAAAATATCTGACACTTGCAACTCAAAGGTGGAGAGGTTTATTTTGGCTCACATTTCAGTCCATAGTTGACAGGCTCCAAGATAGGCTGGCACGGCATAGGGGCATGGTGGAGTGACATATGGTGGACAGGAAGCAGAAAGTGAAAGGAGGAGCCAGGAAGGAGATAAATCCTCCTACTGAGTCAAGTCTCTACCCACCTGCTTCTTCCTGTCAGACCCCACCCTCTACAATCCAGTCATCTATATAGCTCCCTAATCAAATCACCTCCCAGAAGCTTACCTCTGAGTGTGTCAAGCTTTGGGAGGAAATCTAGATATAAACCATAGCACTCCGCACCTGCCCCCCACAAAGGCTCACACACATCTCTCAAAGTTCATTTAGTCCATCTCTAAGCATCACCAAAATGTTAATAGTTCCAGCATTGCTGGAAAGTTTAAATCCAAAGTTTGTCCTGAGACTTAAGGCAAAAGTTAAATTTTGCTGACATATAATGACACAGGGTAAACATTCCTATTCCAAAAAGGAGAAAGAATGGGATACAAAGAGGGGATAGAAAGCAAGACCAAACCTAGCAGGGCAACCATTAAATCCTGTACTTCCACGTTTACACTGGGGCAAATTGTGGCAAAACGTGAACTTCAAATGGCTTGGACAGCCTTGCCCTATGGACAGCCTTGCCCAGTGATTATAGTCCTCATGGCCTGTCTCTTGGGCTGGTTTTGCCCACTGTTTCCACTTTTCCTCAGGTGTTCTATATTCCTGGCTTCTCTAACTTTCTGGCATCTCCACTGCAATTTCACAATGTCCTCTTAGAGGTGCACTGCCCAGCCTCCCAGGTCTTCTTCTGAAATTTGGGTGGAAGTTTCTCTGAACCCACAGCTCTCGGATTCTGTATGCTTTTGAAACCAGCACCATATGGGCGATGCCAAAGTCAGCTGTCAGTTGAACAGTTGCCAATCCCATCTGCCTCATGGCTGCAGAAGTCTCTAGTGCCTAAATGGTTGAGCACCGTGAACTGAATCCCAGGCAGTGTCCCCGGCAGCTGTCCCTATTTTCATTTCTGAGCAATGTACCCTGGGTTGTCCTTCTCAAAGCAAAGCTGTTCATTTTTGCAACTTTGAGACTACAAAGGGAGGGGTCTTTTTGATTCCTGACATGCCCTTGAGTTATTGTTTTATTGTCCTGATCCAAAGTGGCTGACTTTTCAGCAATCTTTTCAGCAATCATGCTGTCTTCTACTCCATCTTTATATGCGCTTTCTCTCTGGAAAAATAGAAAAACTTTTCAATTGGGCTTGTTGCTCTGTTTCTCACAGTAGATCTCACTAAAAGCCACCAACAGTATCCATTCCACAGCCCTAGAGTTTGGCTGCATTGAAATTTTCTCTTCCAGATGAATTCATTTACCACCTTTAATCTCAGTCTCCTGCAGAGTCTCAGGACATGAACAAAATATTGACAAATTTTTTGCCACAGTGTAACTCACATGCCCTGGAGTCCAACTGACAACAGAGTCTTCCCAGCTGAAACCTCCTAACCCTAGTTTTTACCATCTGCCTTTTTATCAGCATTCTGGGGTTCTGAACACCAACACCAATCTCCCTTCAAGCGTGGCTTCCGGTACTCCAGGGCTGCTTCCCCAGCCAGCATTTCCAAACATTTCCAAACGCCTCCCACAAACCATTTTCAAAGGCATTTGAACTACATGGCCAGGAAACAGTCCCAGCCATGACCCCACTTCTCTGATACCAGAATCATAGTCACTTTTTTCTTTGCTGAGATACAATATGTGACACCCAAATTTAAAGGAGAAAAGGTTTGTTTTGGTTCACATGTACAGTCCACGGTTAGCCAACTCCAAGACAGCACAGCATGGCAGCGAGACACAGTGGAGGAGAAGCTGCTCACAGAACACTGGACAGGAAGCCGAGCGTGAAGAGAGGAGCCAAGGAGGGAGATGAACCCTCTAAATCACGCCCCTACTGACCAGCTTCTTTCAACCAGAGCCTCCTTCTAACCTCCGGTCAAAGAAAAAGCCCCATTATCCAGACACCTTCCAAAAGTTTCCCTTAGGAATGCGTGAGGCTTTGGGGAAACACATAGATATAAACCATAACAGATACTGATGGTCAGCAGGAAAAAGAGCTGAGGATATAACGCTTGCCTAGTATGCCTCAGGCCCTGGGTTACACCTCCAGCACCACCACCAAAAAAGAAGAAAAAAAAAAAAAGAAAATAATGGTTGATAGATTGGTGAGTGCTTGTTAATATCTAAGCCACCTCGATGTTTCAACCTCCTTCAGCAGCAACAGGGGAATGAACAGAGGTATGTCACCCTACCAAAGTATGAGAAAGTCATCAACAGCCAGAGATGGCTTACTCTTTGAGTCTTCTGTTCCTTTGAGGTGAGCATTTCATTACGAGGCGCTACAGAAACAGCAACTGCACAGATCGACCTACTCCTGAAATGGTGCCAGCTGCTTTGCACAGCTGACCAGCTTGGCTAATGTCTGACTCAAAGCAGAAGAAATATATGGTTCTGCTCTTCAGGGGCTGTGCCAACTTTCAACACTGACTTTTCAAACCCCGGGTATTGGCACTGATCCCATACTAATTAAGTATGCACTGCTCTGAGAAATAGGCATTCTCTTTCAGCTGGATTAACAATAGCAGTTCCACACAAGAACATGTTTCTGAAGTCATCCATCAAAGAGAACTACTGGATTGTGTCCAAAGAACACGTTTTGAAAGCTTTTGGTATTCCTTGAAAAACCCCACTAAGCATACGAGTCCGGCAGTCTTCATCAGAGATGCTCCAGAATAGTCTCGGGCTTCTCACTTAGAAGTGAAGAGAATGATTTTCAAAGGGGACCTTGGAGACCTTCAATGAAGACATAAATGACAACTGCACAGTTCAAGAGGCAAAGGGTGGTCTCGTGGGACCGCAGTAGAAACAAATTCCAAAAACAGCAGAAATAGTTTTTATTCTATCCATAAAAAGGGCAAGAAATAACCTACTAAACATACTTTGCAAATGATAAAATACTAAACAAAGAAGAGCATGGTGACAACTATACCCCATATTCCCTGAAGGCAGAGTGTGAAGTAATGAAAAAAGCTAACAAGAAAAACATTTATATTTTCAGAAGCCACTGAATGATTGATGGTCAAACTTTTATTGCAGAAAGCTGTGAAATCATCTTTGGCCATATTAAAGTCTAGTTCTGATTCTTCTCTTTACAAAGAAGTTTCTGTGAAGTTCAGAGAAAGGCAAAATATGGGCCACGAAATCTTCAGTCTTCTCTCTAGATCCTGTTATTTCATAATCACATACTTTAATCACTTGAATCTTGGCCAGATATTCCAATTATATCATTGTTATTCAATGCCTCAGAGAAAACTTAGATTCTCCCAGCTACCTTTCACAAAGTCTGAAAGACTATGTCAACCCACCTCACTGGAAATATACAAGATGTTGTCTAGTAGAAGTTTGCCCTAGCTTATCTCCATGGCAACGAACGTTGTCAACTCTGTGTTTCACAGTTCATATGGAATTTCTCTTTCACTCTTATCAGACTGATGCTGTGGCAGTGAATATGACTTGAATCCTCTGCTCAAGAAAGGCAGAGATGAATCACACTGAGCTGGAAATGGGGTTATCATTAGCTTCACCTACGTATGGTTAAGATTTCCAAGGTTTGAAGGTGGCCTGCAGAGGTAAGAGTGAAAATGAAGTATGAAGGAGGCTAAATATAGAACTCACTTCTGTATACCTTTAAAAAAAAAAAAAGACATCCAGTAGAAAACACTGATATTTTAAAATGGCCACAATGTGCTCAGCTATTTATTTGTGCTAGGAGAGAGAGACTAATGGAAGTAACCATCAAGTGCACTCAAAATGATGGGTGGTATCAACCTTCCTTGTTCTTTACACTTCTCTGCTGGAGCCCCAATCTCCAGGACCTCAGAATGTGGCTGTATTTAGAATCAGGGTGATTGCAGTAAAATGAGGTCATTAGGGGGCTCTAATCCATAGAACCAGTGTCTTTATCAGAAGATATTAGGGTGCAGACAACATAAAGGAAGGAACGATTGTGTGAGGACACAGGCAGAAGGCAGCCGTTTGTCAGCCACAGGATGAGGCTGCAGAAGGAACCAACACTGCCGGCACCGTGACCTTGGACCCCCAACCCAGGACTGTGAGACAATAACCCTGGTACATGCCCTGGTCTGTGATCCTGTACCACAGCGGCTGGACTCGACCAGTGAGCCACAGTCACTCACCCTGCATACCTCGCACTATTCCCTCCTCCTCCACTCCTCTGCTCTCTCCTCTCACATGCCTTTGCTCTCACCCTTCCTTTCTTCTGCCCTGACTCTTTCATTACTTGCCTTTCAAAAGAGTTTCCCTCACCTTCTTCTCAGAAAGAAGTGGAACCTTCGGAAGGGGAGAGAAAAGGCAGGCACCTGGCACCCGCTCCCCCAGTTCTGGCAAGAGACAGACCCAGCGTCTGATGGTCGGGAAGCATGTGACAGTCATCAGATGTGCGTCTCTCTTTCTAGGTGATTCTGATCAAGTCACTCGGTTTTACTCAGATGCTGTTTCTCACACATTAACAAAAAAAACCAAAGTCAATACCCAGCATTTTGTGGTATGATATTGTGGAAAGCAAAAACCAACCAGCAAATTCTGGAAATGCCTCTGGCTCTGAATATCACATAAGAAAAGATTACTTCTAGATTTCACTGGTCTGGTCTAGGGTACTTTTGGTTTTCCTCCCATTTAATATTTACAAAGAGTACTGTGCTTGGTATCAAGAAGACAATTCTAAACACTGAAAGGCCTCACCTTCAGGGATCTAGCAATCTGTTTGAAAACCTGGAAATTTCACTTAGACTTTAGTTTAAAGAGATTTTTCTGGGCTGGATGGGTATACATAGCCATGTCTCAGTATAGGTCAGTCCAGACAACATTTGAACTTTCTAGGACAACTTTCCAGATAGCAATTTCCAGACTGCGAGTGTGGCTGAGCGGTAGAGTACCCGCCAAGCATGTGTGAGGTCCTGGGTTTGATCCCCAACAACAACAAAATCCACACAGCAATTTCTACTCTCACCTCACCAAAATGACTGCATGGGGAAATTTAAAAATCTGACTAGAAATCAAGAAAGTTAATAAACTAAATAATGAAGTAGTATATTTGTTTTAAACAAATCAAATGCTACAGTAATTTAAAATACTTCAAAACACAATTACTTCCAAATGTTCTTAAAGCATTTTATGATGATGACATTTTAATTTTCTCATTACTTTCTCAGGAACCTCTAAGAACAAAAAAACTATTGATGTAGGGAAAACATAGATTCTTCAGAAATGCAATTGATACCTCACTTTAGAAATAGCTGACTTCAGAAACATTTTAACCAGAAAAGAGTAACTGCGTACTTTTTTTTTTTAATTTAAGAAATTCACAGCCCCTAGTACAATGGTCATGAAGATCAAAAGGTTTAATGCTTCAGCAGCACACAACCCAGCAATGACATCTGATTATGGTTTCTTGGTTTTGTTTCTCCCAGTGCTTGGGGTTAAACCCAGAGCCTCACACATACTGGGCAGGAACTTAGCACTGAGCAAAGCTCCAGTCCAACAGCGACATTTAAATGTGGATTCCAGTGTTGCCACTTACTCAGACCTGGGGTAAAGGAATGTGGTTCTCTGTGTGTCCCTCTCTGTTTTCAGTGGGTGCCATGTCTTGTCTTGGCAACAAGAGTGTACCTTCTCAGGCTAAGACCAGGGGCCACGGCACCAAGGTCTCCAAAGAAGAATGTGCCCTCACGCATTGTGCTGAAACTGCTTCCTAGCTTTTCCCTCCCCATGAACTATGAATTTTTAAGTTCACCTTTTACATCTCTCTCACCACTTATTCTTCTTCCCTCATTTCTGACCCTGTACACAGCTGAAACGAATCAATATTTGACAAATGAATATATGAGTACATGAATAATGCACAGAAATTAAAAAACAGAGGCAGAAAAAATCAACTACCATGAAGGAAAACACCTTAAGAACTAATAACATATTATTGTCAATAAAATGAGGGGAATTAGAACTGCAGCTACCAGTAACTGCTCTGGAAAAGATAATTAAATGTCGTTCGTGTTTTTTTTTCTTTCTTCTTTTCTTTCTGTAGTCTAAGACTAAAGCAATCTTTGTGAAAATAAGTCAACATTATTTGACATATTTACACCCAAGAAAATCCCGGTGAAATAAAATGAAGTTCTCTCCAACACTCTGTGAAGTTTTGTCTAAAACGCTGTAACAGTAACAGTGCTTGCTGCCTGCTGTGTGTGATTTTCTCTTGCATAGGTTTTGTTACTACTTTATGTTTGAAAAGCTGAAGGCCAATGTGTGTTTGTTCATGGATACAAACTGGATCCTGTATTTGACATTTGATTTTTAAAAATACTAATAAAGCAGTGTTTGTTAGGAGATGCTACCTCGAAAACAAGGAAACAAAACACTTTATTAAAAAAAAAAACTTTAGGAAAGGTTGGCTTCAAATTCTTTGCGTCTCCCAACAGATCACGCTCAAATACTGTCAAACGCACGCATCACAGTATTAAGTAGGTAGCAGCCTGGACACCTGATTCCGGCCCCCAGACGAGCGGCTGCCACACACTGCGAGTCGACGTCGCCAGCCACCTGCGTCTAAGGGAACCTGCAGGCTTAGGGAGAGGCAGCCCGCCACTCCTTGTCCGCAGGGCTCGCGCCCCGCCCCTCCGTTGCCAGGCAACGGGGACACGCTGCGGCTCGGCCCGCCCCCGCTGCCAGGGCAACGCCGCCGCGCGGGCTCAGCGCTCCGCACCGCCCTGCACCTGCTGGGGCCGCCGCAACTTTCCGCAGCTCCCGCCGCCCGCTACGCCGGGGTCCTGGTGGGAACCGCCGGGCGTCGTCGCTTCTTCTCATGCGCCTTTCAGAAAAGGACGCTGTGCGACCCAGGCCCCCAGCCGCCGGCGGCTGGGGTCCCGTCCCCGAGCCGGAGCCGCCGCTTACCTTCCTCAGCATCCCTCCCCCGCGGGGTCTTCGCGGGTACAGCCCAGCCCGCGCGGGGGGCGAGGGGCGGGGGCGCGCACGCAGCAGCGCAGGGGCAGGAACGGGGTGCCGGGCGCGCGCACGGCGGGGCGGCCCCGGCCCGCGGCGCCCCCTGCGGCCGGGGTCCCGGCGGGCTCGGGGTGCGGGCCTGCACCCCCGGCCGCTACTGCTGTGTCTGAAGGCAGTGCGCGGCGGCGGCGCGGGGCGGCCGGCTGCAGACCCAGGTTGAATTTCTTGTGGGGTGGGGGGGTTCTCTCGTACTTCCTCCCTGCCCCTTGCTGATGAATATTCATGAGAAGGAGGGGGTCGCTTGCTTTTGAATTTTCCCGGGTTAAGGAAGTAACGGGAAAGAACTGGGGAAAATATGGATTGGAAGGAAACACTGGGAATAGGGTGGGGTATGCCTTAGTAACAACACAAATACAGGATGCCTGTTTAGTTTCTTCCGCCACCAGCATGCAAGGACACACACGCACATGCAAACACACACATTTTAAATGCTTGAATTAAGCAGAGACCAAAGGAAATTTCAAGGACTAAACCCTTAGTCCTAATTATGCTGTTACTATTAAATTGGAAGACTTTTTTCCCCTAAGGTTTTAACAATTATCTGAACTATGAGCTCTTCATAATAAAGAAATTTTAAAAATATATGTGCAGGCCTAATTAAATACTGATTCTCATGCATTCCATCATAATTGGTTAGTCTATTGCTTTTTAGTAAAGTGGTGTGTCCCTCCTCTGTTCCCCAATAACCTAAGCCACTGGTGGCAAACCTATGGCATGGGTGTTGTTTTTCTTTTAAGACAAAAGATGTTAATGTAGAAGAAGTTTTTCTAAACTAAAACCTCAGTATTGAAGTTTAATTGCAGTGTTGGCGTTTTGTGATAAATAATTGGGTTTCGGGTTGCAATTTGGGTACTTGTCTCTGAAAGGTTCACTGTCACTGACTAGCTTTCTAGTGTTTAAACAGTCAAGTTCTACTGAAAATTGATTTTCAGAACATAAAAGGAAACTGTGTCAGAAAGTGAGGGCCTAAGGAAGTCCACGTGGGGCCCAGGGCTGTGACTGAGAAGCATTAAAAGCCACTAGCTAGAGTGCTTTTCTGAGTTGTACCAGGTGGCCCTCTGGGATAGTTCCTTCGAGTCACCTCCATGGGGAGCATCACTAAACTACATCAAGAGATGCACACTGCCCACCCCTTCGTGTCCACGGGGAGTGGCCCAAGAAGGACAGAGTGGCCCGAGAAGGACAGTTTCAAGGGTGCAAAGATCTATTACCCAGCACTCTACAAATACCTTGCTACCATGCTTTTCCTCCCAGATGTTTAAATCCTATAGCAAAGTCCTTGTCCAGGTACAAATTTGTTACTTGAAGTGGGTGAGCCATATTCATTACTCCCATTACATACAGATTATTACTCTTAAAAGACTCTATGGACAGATCAACAGCAGACAGAGGAGGCCACACTGCCCTAGCCAGTAAGCTGCAGAGGATTTAAGGCAGTACATAAAAGTCCGGACACCTCCACCATTCACCTGTCTGAGGGAAACCAGAAGCGTGACAAGACAGAGAAACAGCAAAGGGCCTTCGACCACCGACCCAGGGAAAATAAGCCCAGGAAGGGTGAGTACAGAGCAGATTGAGGGCAGCGGACATGCAGTATCAGACACAGCCTCATCGGAAATAAAGAAATACTTCTGTGACCTCATCAATGAATTTAAATCTGAAATTCTAACTCAAGTGAAGCAAGATATAAGAAGATTAATAAAAGAAATACTGGGTACTCCTCAAGAAGACACAAATGGAAGAATGGAGGAACCCAGAGAAAGGAGAGAAGCCTTTGAAAAGAATATAAACAAAATCTAGAATACATGAAACAGATCCAAAGAGAATATTAGGAAATTAAAAACTCCATTGAAAGCTGGCAAAACTTCTTAAAAGAAACCAAAGACAGACTTTTTAAAACTTGAAGATAGGTTTGCAATGCATGATTGCGAAAGGAAGGATCTCTTAAAAATAACAAGGAGCCAGAAAGTACCAATACAAAGGCTAGAAGACGATAAGAGGATTTATAACTTAAGAATTAAAGATGTGAACAAAGAAGCAAGGACAAATACAAATGAAATAAAAAGGCTATTCATAGAAATAATTAAGAAAAACTTCCCAAGCATAGGAAGTTATGTTCTGTTATATGAGGCATACAGAACTCCAGCCAGCTAAAACCAAAACAGATCTACACCTAGACATATAATAGGATCCCAGAAATCCATCACAAGAACAATATTAAAAGTGGTCAGAGAAAAGAAACAGATTACCTATAAAGGAAAACTCATCAAAATCACAGCAAACTTCTCGATGCAAACTAACAAATCAAGAAGAGCTTGGAGTGAAATAGTCCAAGCCCTGAAAAAACCTCCAACCCAGACTGATGTACCCTGCAAAACTGTCTCTCAAAATTAATGGAGAGACAAGATATTTCCATGACAAAGAGGAACTGGGGGAGTTCGTGACCACCAATCCAACCCTGCAAAGAATACTGAAGGGCATTCTAGACAGAGAGAAGAAAATCACCAGGATTCCAGGAACAATGGCAGAAAGGCCTCAATGAAAGGGGCAGACAGTGGAATGAAGAGAAAAGTAAACAACAATGACAGAAAAATAGCATAGCAGAGATGAAGCAGAGAAGATTGGCTATATTGCTGTTTTGTCTTGACTGATTTTATTCAAATCTGGTGTGCTTGAGGGTATCAAGTCTGGGAGTAGGGGCAATTATTCTGGGAATGGCAGGATTCAATAGGATACCCATTCTGGTTTGACTATTAATTGCCTTTGAAGTCCTATAATGTCTCCAATGTTGGGTTTTTATTAATAGTGCTATGTACCACTAAGTTTAATTATACTATGCCTGACGATATAGACAATTTTATTGAAAATAACAGGAGACATCATGGTGACAACCATAGATCACCTAGTATTGTGGTTTTATATGTCCTTCTCATTTCGTGTTTCTCTAGGAATTTGCATTGTTGACTTGTTTTGATTTGTTTTTCCCTCTAATACAGAAAGGCTAGGTATACATGTAGAGAATTATACATGTGTAGAACTTCTAAACAGTTTGAAAGAATTGATTATAGTTATTGTAAAAAAAGAGAGAGGAAAGGAAAGTATTCTAAAGGATATAACTGCATGTATGTTTGAGTGTGTAGGACTGATGACCATATTACTAAGTTTTTGTTGGATAGAGGAACAGAGCTGATTGCAGTGTCACTGTTTAAATGTCCACTTTGTAGGCTTTACTTTTGTAACTTGAACAACTACTTCTAGGAAAAAAAATATGTAATTGTCAACTAGTGATTTCTTACTGGTTTTTGCTTTTGTTTTGTTGAAATTTCATATTATTTCTATCCCCTTTCTGTTTCATTTTTCTCTCTAGATAAAAAATTTTTTAAAAAAATAATAAAATGGGCAAAAAAAGGCTCTGTGAAAGTGCGTAAGTTCCACACATCCTTTCAGATGCTCATCTTGTAGATGTCAGGCACCACAGGCACTGCCGGACAGCCCAGGTGCCTGCCTCAGGGGAGCTGCCTTCCGGTGGGAGAGAGACTGCATGTAACACCTGTAATCTCAGCACTTTGGGAGGCTGAGACAGAAGGATCACAAGTTTAAGCCCAGCCCGGGACACTTAAAAAGTTAAAGAGAGCCTGTCTCAAATTTTAGGGAGAAGGAGAGTCACGAGAAATGCAGCTCAGTGGGAAAGACCTAAATTCAATCCCCAGTATCTCAAAAAACAAATGAACAAACAAATAATCAAATAGTGACTAAATAAAGAAAAACAGAGCCATTTAGGAAGTCAGGGGGCATCCTTGGTGACATGAGGACCAGGTTGTCTGACTGGGTTTAAGTTCCAATCTGTGGCTGTTAACTGTGTCATCTCGGGTACCAGGATGCCCTTTGGAGTTTCTGTTTCCATAGCAAACCAAGCGAGGAACTTGGCTGCATGTCCATTAGTAGAGAGGGTGGGAAGTGTGGTCCAGTGTTGGGCCTCTGGTGCTGGTGTCAGCTTGATTCTGCATACATTAGTCAGTGTCTTCCGCCGTTTTCTGTTGCTTAGAACACAATAGTACAGATGGGGTCCATTATAAAGAAAAGCTGTTTGTTTTGATTTGGATTCTGGTACAAAGGTGAGGGGCCCCATCTCGGGACAGCCTTGTGCTGGCAGAATCTTGAGGCCGGGAGGGCATCTCCTGATGAGAGACAGGGAGTGGGAGCCCAGCCCAGACAGGTTTTTACAGTGGACTGGCTCCTGAGATAACCATTATTCTGGTAACCCATTAATCCCGCAAAGGGAGGGACCCCAGAGGGCAGCACCTGTTACCTGATTAAAGCCCCACCTCCTAATAGGTCACAGGGAACTTGACTCCAATGGGAGCTTGGAAAGAGAAGAGCCTGTTGTAGAAGGTATTGGTTGCTGGATTCTGGGAACTAACTTTGCTTTCTAATTCTTACCAACCATCCGTAATTCTTCCTCTGCCAAGGGAAGTAGGGTGTGAGGAGGTTAATGTCCACTCAGGCGCCAGGCTGGCCTTTCACATGCATTATCTCATTGTCAGAACTACTGCCAGTGCCATTAATGGCTTCAGAGTGGACCCCAGAGCCTGACTTCCTTGCCAACAACACAGAACGCCTTACACAGTGAAACCGAAGGTCCTAACGCCTCCCTCCCGATGCCTAGTTATTAGCAGCCGCCTCCTTCGGGCATGTGCTGCTTTTGGCAGCAAGAAGTCACTTTGCAGCAAATGGAGAAGATTCCTGTTGTTTGCTGGTGCTTTAATAACAGGACAGTCATAAATACATTATCTTTCTCTCACATGAAAGTAAGGAAGTCCAAGATCCTGGGCTGCAGCCCACGGTGTCCTGGGTCACTCCAGGGTCATAGCAGTGAATGACAGGATGGAGCTGCCAGGCTGCCTGCCCCTTGCTGCCAGTCCCTACAGGGCCATCTGGGGAGAGGGCCAGGAGGCTGAGGCTGGTTGCCCTCTGAACACGGGATTAGAGCTGAGGATGAACTGCCCTTCCACCTGCGGAGCACATTGTGTCCCAGAGGGCCTTGGCTGGCCCTTGAGCAGGGTGCCCTTGGAGATTTCACTTCCACATGCAGCTACACTCATTTGTCCACTTTCAGGAGTGTGAGAAGGTGGAAGACAGCCAGTATTTATGACTGGGTTCCAGCACCTGGAGATAGGTCTTCATGATATAAACCTCCAAGGGTGACCACTCCATGTACAGTTCCCCAGAGAGCCAAGTTATTCAGAAACTTTGTCTTTCATAAATGCAGATGTACAGAAAGAATATCTCTTCATTTTTTGAGGAAGTTTCAATATTTTCTCATAAACACACGGTGACTTCTAGTCAGCATTGTAATAATGCAGTTTCTTGTAGTCAAATTTGCAAAACATGCATTCTCTGAAATTAAAACAGAGTCTTTACAACATTTATTTTTTCATTGCTGGAAATGATACAATGAGGAAATACATAGCACAGGGAATTGTGGAATATAATGCTGACATGTTAATAGTGTGGCACATTGCATATTTTCAAAAGATGATTCAAGTTCATTTACAAAATTTGTTGGACAGTCTACTAGAGAACCAAGCATTATTATTAGGAAAAATGAAGTAAAGAGCAGAGGTGACCCATCTAACTTTCATGGAAATTGCAATCCAGAGAAAAGAGGATCAGACTTGGTCATAAAAATGCATTGTTACAAGGTGTAATGTGAGCCATAAAGAAGAATTTCAGGTTGTAAAAGGGTTGTAAAGAAGAATGAACTGCACATTAATACTACAACCATAAAATATTTCATAAATTGTTATGTATTTTGTTTTCTTCAGTATATGCCAATAAATTGCTAATTAGCTACATGCAGATTAAAAATAGCTATTTGGGCCTATAAGGCATATAAAGAATATGCTTTAGCTCACTTCTTTTGTCCAGGTTTTATCTTAATGATAATGTAAAGTATAAAAAATAAGAAATTATTTTGGTGCCAATTATAAATCTAAAAGACAATCTCAAATGTATCCATTTTTTTCCTCCACTGGTATTGCAATTTTCTGAGTTTTTTCTTTCAGGTTTTCAATATTTGGGATTTTAATCTTTCAGGATTGTGATTTTTGGGATCATAGATCTTAGGGATTTTGATTATTTCAGGATTTCAATGCTCAGGGTTAAAGTTTCAGAGCTGTACCTTCTAGGGCTGTGATTGACACAGGGTTTTAAAATTTTTAATTAGCATATTGATTTATTCATTCACTTTGTGGTACTGAGGATTGATCCCAAGACCTTCACAGAGAGCTCCATCTCCAGCTTATTTATTTATAGTTGATTATTCATTCATTCATTCTGACACAAGGTCTTGCTAAGTAACTAAACTGCCTGTGCTAGCCTTGAACTAATGGTCCTCCTGCCTCAGCCTCCCAGAGTGCTGGGATTACAGATGTTTGCCAACTTGGCGAGCTGATACTGGACTTTTGCAAGTATTTTCTGGGCGCTTGTTTACCGCCTCGCTCAGGACTCACTTTGGAACACTGGAAACCATTCTGATTTGGGCTGTAAATTTGTCTGTGCACACATTTAGCCAGGCCAAAATGAGTCAGCCGTGCTGAGCTACATACGGCTCCATGAGGCAGGGATGCCTGGGCCTCAAGGAAGCATGACCAACCCTGTGTCACGCCTAAGCTGGTGACAACTCCTCCAGCAACTGTCACGAAGCTGCCAAATGCCAAGGCTGCCTCTTACCAGCGGGCAGCAAATATGGCCAAACCTGCAGGGCAGTGGGTCCAGCACCTCCTGTGGATACCAGTATCTGCTGTAAAATAACATAGTGTTTGCTTAGAACCTGTGATCAACTTGTAGTACACAATCATCTCTAGATCACTTATAGTACTAACGCAATGCAAGTGCCACATATGTCATATACCATATTATTTAGGGAATAGTGACAAGAAAAAAGTCTGGACATGTTCAGTATGGACCCATTTTTAAAAACCATACTTTCAATCCACAGTTGGTTGAACCCACAGATAGGCCCGCTACAGAATAAAATATTTCTTCACTGGCTTGGAGATTCAAAAACCTTATATGGATGCTTATTAAATACAGACTTCCTCTAGTTTTAACTCAGTTATACTCTAGCTAACTCTTTTCTGAGCTTCAGAGCATAGCTATGGTTAATCAAAATGTCTTCTCCATGAAGAAATGCTTTGTTTCCTTCCTGGGTCCCGAGGTAATACACAAAGAAAATTAGCCTAATTATATGGGAAGATCTTTTCTTTCTAAACTGTACAGACACAAAATCTCTCCCAATTTCCAAATGCAATATTCCCATGACTTGCCCTTGTGAATTAGTGAGCCTTGAGTGAAAGGAAAGCAAATTGAGGGGATTGTAAAAAAGGCTCTCTCATGGCTGCTCACTAAATTCTTCTAAGCATCATGCATTTCTCCTTGGGATCCCAATTAAAGTCACTTTCTATCACTCCCTTTTGTGTGCCCTGGAGAAACAGATGTATAAACAAAACGGGCAAGACCTGACAGTGTTATGAACCATCAACGTCAGCCTTGATCATCACTGCACAGAATCCATCCATGATATGCTGCTCCGCAGGGGACCTGCTGGCTCCCAGATGGCCAGGTGGACACAGAGGTTCAGGGATGAGGTTGAACTGAGGTTCTTAGCAACTTTACTCTCTAGGAAACTTTAAGAAGTGTTAATCAGATTTCCTTCAAAACCATTCATTGTGGCCAACTGTGAACATTGCTGCTATTGAAGAAATGGTAGCAAATTGTTTATTCTCCTTTTGACTCCATCATCCCATCCATTCTACAGCTGTTTCTTGAGTAACTATGTGTGAGGCAAGATGCTAGGTACCTGGGGAGTTAAAAAGGAAAGAAAGAAATTGTTAGCTGGGTTTATGTCATAATCCCAGCACTCCGGAAGGCCGCAACAGGAGGATGGAGGATCGCAAATTGCTCACCCTGGGCCAGTTAGTGACTTAGTAAGAAAAAAAAAAAAGAGGCAGGTCAGGGGTAGCTCAGTATGAAGGGCCTGGGTCCAATCCCCATGCTGGAAAGAAAAGAGCATCAAAGGAAATTGTCCAAAAGGATGAAAATATATTGGGACAATAAGTATAAATCTATTTCCTGGCAATTAAATTGTTGCTTAAATGTAGCTTCAAAAGACATGGTTAGAATCTCTCTCTCTCTCTCTCTCTCTCTCTCTGTGTGTGTGTGTGTGTGTGTGTGTGTGTCTGTGTGTGTGTGTGTGTGTGTGTTGGGAACTGAATCCAAGGTATTCACACGGAACTTCACCCCTTCACCCCCTTTTATTTTTAAATTTTAAGACAAGGTCTCACCAAGTCACTAAATTTCTCCTGCTGGGCCCAGACTTGCAACCCTCCACCTTCGGCCTCTCACAGTGCAGGGACTATGGCCATTCATCACCACACTCAGCTGTGACAGACCCTTCTACAATGCAGAGAGTGCTGCAGTCTTCACTTAACTTAGTGAGCTGGGATTAGGTTTAAGGAAAATGTCCCCAGGATAGAGATTTTGCTAAAGCATGGCGGGTTTCTCCACAAGACTCTACACATCCTGTGTGGTGGAAAGATGTTGAAGATGCTGAGAGACCCGGATAGCACTTACAAAGGAGTTCGCAGAGTGGAAATCAGGGACTCTCAGAAGGGCAGGAAGAGGTAAGAGCCCCGTGTTAGGGAGAGTCTCTAATTTAAGGCAGAGACATTTAGATTAAATATGATTAACTGACCAAGCAAAATTGTTAATAATCCAGGAGGTGAGACCCCAGAGTCAGGCAAGGGATGCTTTCCCTGTGCATCGCGTCCTGGAACACTCTATCTGCCCCAGCTCTCTCTCTTCTCTGATGTCTCAAAGGCAGGCAAGACTTCCCCAAACATGCTGGAAAGGCAATGCCTCTGAGACAGCTCTTTCTCCACAGCAAAGCTAGCAGCCCTTCCAGAGGGACAGCTTCACACTGGCTGACCAAGACCATGTGCCCTTCGTTCACAAAGGAAGGTGGGGAGATTCTGCTCTCCACACTCGGCATGATCACCTGTGCTCAGCTCTGGGTGTACACAGCTTGGGGACAACGTAACTTATGTCTTCCATTCCTAGCTTCCTTCAAATAATTCATTGTGCAGTGGTATTCATTAGCTTAGTTCAATCCTTTTTGAATGGTGCCTGTTTCTTGTCTGCGCATCTTCTAGGGAACAGTGATTGGGTTCTATTTTGTCATCATTGTACACACAGCCCTGTTTTTCTTGCTCTGCTGGTATAGTAACAGGTCACAGAGTGTGTCTTTATTTTGTGTTTTTTACTCATTTTCCATTTATTTATTTGCTTAATAATAGTGTTTCTGCACACACCAGGGTCTGCTTTAGCCTCAGGAGATAAAAAATACTGTGCTTTCTGCTGTCAAGGAATTCATGGTCTAATGTTGGCGACTACCTGGAAAAAATCCATCCTATAGCTGACACCCAGGGACACACCTGAGCAACATGTTGCAAAACACCTAAGAGAAGTGTTACCAACAAACACGGCAAGGCTTCAGGAGCTGGCTTGTTGCTGCTCTTCTGTAGTTTTATAGATTTTTGTAGAATTTTCTAGCACTCTTTAGCTTTATGTCTCCAAATTAAGCATTTGTTTTTCTGCATTCCTTTATGGATGCCTCCTTAGACTTGACTTTGTGTGTGTGTGTGTGTGTGTGTGTGTGTGTGTGTGTGTGTGTGTGTGTGTGACAGGGTCCCATTATGCAGTTCAGGCTGGCCTTGAGCTCACTTTGTAGCCCAGGCCAGTCTCAAACTCACCACAATCCTCCTGCCTCAGCCTCCTGAGTGCTGGGTTTACAGGCATGAGCCACCATGCCCGGCTAGATTGGACTTTTTAAATTTAAAATAGGTTTTCATTGGCATTTAACCTAAACTTGAGTATTTCAGTTGGGGACATAATAAAAAAAGTATTTACTTTTTTGCTGTTATATGTTAATCTGGTATACAATTGTATTTACAGCTTAGCAAATTATAGAATAAATCTTTTTTTTTTTTGAAATTTGCTTGAATCATAAAAGTTGAGAATCTCCCATTCTGGGAGAGAAGTCTGTTCTCCTCATGAACTGACTGTGTGTGTGTGTGCACACATACATTTCATTTGCTATAGTGGAAGTCATCTAGATTCCTCTATAAATACTAAATCTCCACCCCAGAATATGTAATATAAGCACACAGCCCTTGACATCTAGACAGTTCTAAAAGAACACGAGTGTCAAGTGGCCATAAATGGCATTATAGACAGTGCCCAGGAGAAACACTGCAGGTCTACATACAGCCACACGGCCTGGGTCTGTAACTGGCTGTTATGGCTTATCCCCAAGCCTCCAATGCCCGTAGGTGGGGCTTTGGGGAGTGACTGAATCTTAGGTGTGTGATGCTGGATTAGCTCAGTTCTGGGTGTGGTTGATGGATTTACTAAAAGAGGGAGGGTCCACCAGGGGCATGGGTGGTGCCGATCAGTAGGCTTGCAGCTTGCGTGGCATCCGAGGGAAAGAACGGAATCGTGCTGTCTCTGTCTGCCATGCTGGGAGCCGTTTCCCCTGTCCCGCACATCTGCCATGCTGCCCTGCCTTGGAGCCAACTATGGACTGAAACCTTTGCTAACTGAACTAAAATAAATCTTTCCTCCTGTAACTTGTGGGTGTTGGGTGTTTTGTCCTAGTAAGGAGAAACCAACTGAGACACTGGTAGCCTTCAACTGTGAAAAATGAGAACCACTTAGAAGTCCGTAATTTTAGTTTGTGTCTGCCCTGCTTTGGCAACTGCCTCATGACCACTCTTCCACCTCCTCTCCACAGAAGGCTGAGAGCTACAGGAGCTTTTCCTGCTGCCTTCTGGAAATGTGGCCCGACATCGGTCAGGAAACTGATAAGTAACATGTTACAAATCTGCTCCTACATCCTGACTGGAAACTCCCGTCCTATCTCGTGAACTCAGGATGATTCCTGCTCAATGAAGAAGTGTTTATGGCCTGAAGAAAGAGAAAATAAAGGACTTATAAAATGAGTTTCAGTCTGCTTTAACCACCGTAACAAAATGGCTTAAATGGGTGGCTCATAAGCAATGAGAATCTACTGTGCACCTTTCTGGAAGGTGAAGTGCGAGATGAAGACATCAGCAGAGTCAGAGTCTAGTGAAGGCCACCTGCGGTTCGTAGACGGTACCTTGTTGCTGTGTCCTCTCACGTCAGGAGAGAAGACTCTGTTGTCTTTGACTTTTTACAAAACCACTAATCCCAGTCCTGAGCTCAACCTTCACAATCTTAGCACCAGTTTTCCAATACCATCACCACCTTGGAGGTAAGAATCTCAACCTATGAATTTGGGGGAGGCAGAGACCCTTGATCCACAAAAAAAAAAAAAAAATGCTTTGGTTTATACCCTCTCACCTGTGCTCTTGACTTCTAATCCATGGAACTGCACCTCCAGCCTCATGGCCCATCGACCTACTTATTTCTCCTCACAAAGTTGCCGGCACCATCTCTCGCTTCATTTAGTTCCCGTCTATATGGTCATCCTTTCAGGGAGAATTCTCATTAACCAATATGAAAATAGCAGCTCGTGTGTAAAACACAGATGCACATTCACACACGGCCGCCCCCACACACACCACACACGTAGTACTCTTATGTTTTACATCACTCTTTTTATCTGCAGTAGTCTGTCTTATACTATATCAAAATACTGGGGGCTGGTAACCTTATAAAGACAAGGTTTTGTCTAGCCCACAGTTCAGGAAGCTCAAGGTGTCATGCCTGGTGATGGCTTTCTGGCAGGCAGAGTCCCAAGGGACTGCAAGACATCACAAGCAAGAGATGGAGAGCATGTGCCTGTGTGCACATGTGTGTGTGTGTGCGTGTGCGTGTATGCATGTGAGCATGTGTGTTCTTATCTTTCTCCTGCTTATGGAACCACCAGTACAGTAATGGAGGCTCCTCTTTGAAGACCTGTGCAATCCTAATGACCTCCCCCAGGACTCGCCTCTAAACAACAACTGATTAACAATGAGAATTCAGTTTTAACCTCTGTCCTCTGGGGACATTCAAACCATACACCCCCATGTGACAGGTTGTTTCTTATCTGTCTATTGCCTCTGCTTCCCACTAGAATCTACCTAGGAACACATCAATAGCCAGATCATATTTCTGCAACTTCCTCCCCAGCACCTGCCCCAGCACCCTCATAAAATCCATTCTCAAACAGTGTTCTGCTGTTTCCTCTGTCCCAAGGTTCTCTTAATAAAGAAAGTATTTTAAAAAATAAAGTTATTAAAGTTTTATTAAACAATCACTGGATCTTTTAAGTATCTAAAGATTTCTAGATTAAGTATCTAGAGATTTCTTTCAATTTCATTCCTGATTGAAAAAAATCAGAGTATAGATAAACAGACAAAACACCATGCCTCAACAAAAAGATGACCAACAAAATTAGACACCCAAAATTTAAAGACCCAATCCAAAAATGGGCATCTGAGATGAATGTGCACTTCTCAGAAACAGAAAGTAGAAACATCAAATAAATATATGAAAAACTGTTCAATATCATTGGTCATTCAAGAGATGCAAATTAAAACAACATTAAGATTCCATCTCTTTCCAGAAAGAATGGCCATTGTTATGGTTGATACAGTGTCAACTTGAGAAGTTTAGAAGTTTAACTAAGAGACTCAGCAGGGAACCAGGGTTTTTACTTTGTAAACATCCCCATTCTGCTTAAGAGGAGGGTAGGGAGATTTTGTGAGTGCTACACTGGCCCTGGGGTAGGGGGCTGTGTATTATATAAGAGAAGAAAAAAGACTTGCTCCCCCCAACCCACTTTTTGCTCTGGCTGATTTTGCTGCCTGCTGCCTTGAAGTGTTGCCCCAGTGCCGTGCCATCCTGCCTTCGAGTCAGTTGATTATGGTCTGAAACCTCTGCAAACTGTGAGCTAAATAAACTTTTCTTTCATTCATTTTAGAGGTTGGGTATTATGTCCCAGCAAGGAGAGAAAAGTAACCAAGATAGCTATTATCAAGAAATCAACCAATAAGAAATACTGGGGGGCTGCAGGGAAAACAAATCCTTCTCCACTGTTGGTAGGAGTATAGACTGGTATAACCACTGTGGAAACCAGTGTGAAGATGCCTCAGAAAACCAGGACTAGAGATTTAGTTTGACCCAGCTATTCCCCTTCTCTGTATTTTCCCGGAAAAATTAAGTGCATCATACCACGGTGATATAGACACACCCATGTTCATAGCAGCACAATTTGTAATAGCTAAATATCGGGAACAGCCCAAATGCCCATCAACTGGTGAATGGATTAAAAAAAAACATATTCAGGGAAGCTGGGAAGATGGTGGGTCAATAAGCAGCAAAGTGAAGAGTCTCTCTGAGAGAAACAGCTCAGATGCTGGAATAAAACATTCTGGAGAAGACCAGAAGGAAGCAGATGGAGCCTCTCAACCCAGGAAAAAACTAAAGTAAAAAAAAAAAAGGAAAGCAAAACATAGACAGAAGGCTATAGTCAGACACGCCCTCACTGGAGCCATCCCACTGTGTACAAAACGCCGCTGGAATCCGAAGACATGTGGCTGTGGTGAAGTTGGGGTTGGCAAGCCCAAGGACCTCGGCAGGAAGACATGGTCATGGAGGGGAGCAATGGAGCGGAGAACAGCACTGGCTCAAAGATCTGCACCAGCTCTCGGTGAGTGCGGGGAACTCAGTCCTCCCTCAGGAGTGGGAGATTGGCCAGGCAACATTCTGGAGTGGGGCAGGATAAGCCTGGAACCACAACTGCAGCGGCTTCAGTCAGCCACTCCTAGCGCAGAGCAGATTGGTGAGAATTGCTTGGACTGAGTCCTGACCCTGTGCATAAGCCAATAGCCAAGGACAAAGTCTCCTTGAAGCTATCCTTAACCAGCCCTGTCCACATGGCACATATTAACGTAGTGAAGACTCCCAGTGGTTGACTATCTCAAAAAGGGGGGTCCCACCCTTGCTTGTACCTCAGTGGGCACCAGCAGACTGGGGAGGGCAGCAATCTCTAGCCAGCATGCTTCAGAGTAATCATAGCCAATAAAGAAAGTGCTGGGGACCCCACTATCCACTAGTCTGGAAGAAACATGACAAGAGGAAGAAACAAAAGGAAGTCTCCAGCCTCCAACCCAAGCAGTACTGGCCCAGGAGAGGTAAACATAGAAGAGATCAGGGGTTGCACAGCTGCAGTTTCTGAAGAAGCAGCATCTGACATAAAGAAATATCTTCATGAAATTATAAAAGAACTCAAAACAGAAATACTAATACAAGGAAGCTATAAGAAAAATAATAAAAGAAATGCTAAAGACAAGATGGCCAATCAGTGAGCAACAAAATACAAAGCCTCCCGGGAGAAACAACTCATATGTCAGAATAAAGCACCCTGGAGAGACTCAGACAGGGGGAGATGGGTCCTCTTGACACAGGAAGAAGTTAAAACATAAAAAAACTCGTCAAATACTTCAGGACTACAACTGAGACAGCTGAAGATTGCAGGACACAGCGTTTTTCATGGTGACCCAGCAAGTGTGCACCAGCTTAGATCTGCGCTGGCTGGCAGAGCCGCCCAGACTCGCTCCCACCACCACTCACAGCAAGAACTTCAGTGCTGAGGTCGGGGGTTGGTGAGCCCAATGGAGAGCAGAGCCAGCGAAGGGACTTTCATTAATCCATGGTCAGTGCTGGGGATGAAAACCCCCCCACATGGGAGGGGCATGACCAAATGGGCAACAAGTTGGAATCAGGCAGGAGGAGCCTGAATTGGGAGCAACAGTGACTTCAGTTGGTTGCTCCCTCCCCAGAACACATTTGTAGGATTTGCTTGGACTGGGCCGTGCCCCTGGTCAGGACCCAGTGAGCTGTCCCAAATCAATTCACTGAGCCTAGCATGCACTAACTGGATGAAAGGCCCCTGAAGTTTGGTTGGCCCGGTGGGGAGGGGCAGGCATATGCAGCCTACTTGCACCTCAGTGACAAGAGCAGGCAGGAGAGGGCAGAGGTCCCTCACCAGTGTGCTTTGGAGGAACTGTGGCCAACAGGGAAGGGGGCTGGGGCCTACACTGTAACCTGTGTGGAGGAAGCCAGGGCCATGACAGGAGAGAGAGGCGGGAAAAGGCCCCCCAGCCCAGAACCCTGAGAGCCCTGATCCAGGAGAAGGAAAAACAAGGAGACTGAGGGCAGCAAACATACAACATCAGGCATGGCTTCAATGGACATTAAGAGATATCTTCAGAACCTTGTAGGCGAGCTCAAAACTGAAATATTAAATCAGGTAAAGCAGGATATGAGTAGAGTAATTAAAAAAACGCTCTCAGGAAGCATCTCTCAGGATGATACAGATGGAACAAGGGAGGAACACACAAAAAAGGAGAGAAACATTCAATAAACAATACAAAGAAAATATAGAATACATGAAACAGATTCAAAGAGACTACCAGGAAATTAAAAACTCCATTGAAAGCTGACAAAACTCCTTAAAAGAAACTAAGGATAGACTATCAAAACTTGAAGACAAGTTGGCAGTGTGTGATGATGAAAGGAAAGATCTCTTAAAAATAACAAGGAAACAGGCAGTAACAATACAAAGGCTAGAAGATGACAAGAGAATCTACAATTTAAGAATAAGAAACATGAACAAAGAAGCAGGAATACATACAGGCAAATTACAAAAGCTATTCATGGAAATAATTAAGGAAAACTTCCCAAGCATGGGAAAAGAAAATGACATTCAGTTGTGTGAGGCATACAGAACTCCAGCCACCTACAAACAAAACAGATCTACACCCAGACATACAATAATCAAGATGCCAGAAATTCAATGTAAAAACAGAATACTAAAAGCTGTCAGAGAAAAGAAACAGATTACCTATAAAATTAAGCCCATCAGAATCACGGCTGACTTCTCCACACAGACCATCAGATCAAGAGGAGCTTGGAGTGAAGTATTCAAATCCCTAAAAGAGATTAACCTCCAGCCCAGATTGATGTACCTTGCAAAACTGTCACTAGAAGTTGATAGAGAAACAAGATGCTTCCATGACAAACAGGAACTGGGTGAGTTTGTGAACAGCAATCCAACCCTACAGAGAATACTGAAGGACATTCTAGAGAGAGAGAAAAAAAATACCAGGATTTTAGGAACAGTGGCAAAAAGGCCTCAATGAGTAGGGCAGGCAGTAGAATGAAGGAGAAAAGTAGACAAACAAAGGCAGGAAAATAGCATGGCAGAAATGAGGCAGAGAAGGATAACTAGAAACTCTAACATAGATGGCCTCGATACACTATATTGTTAATAGTGCACCAGGATTTAAAACACACATTACTCATACTACTCTGCTTAGATGTATTATATTCTGTTCAAGTCATTCTACCTGTACTAGATTTGAGGGCACAGACAGTAATCCTGAAAATAACAGGATATAGTATGGTAATCATCCTTAATTTCCTATTAACTTAATCTAAAGCTCTGTATAACCTACACTGTTTTACCATGACTGATCGTGATCGAATCTGGTTTGTTGGATCGCTGTTTTTTATTGATAGATTTTATTCAAAGCTGTTATGATTGATAGTATCAAGTCTGAGAGTATAGGCAACTGCACTTAAGATGACAAGATCCACTAGAGTATCCACTATGGTTTGATTATTACCTGCCTTTGAGTTTTATACTGTCTACAATGTTTTATTTTTACTACTACTATTATTTACTGATATACTCAATTATACTGCTATATTCAATTATGCCTGATGATATACACATTCTATTGAAGATAATAAGAAACAACACAGTAATCATTGTAGATCACCTTGTACTGTGGTTTTATACAACTTTTTGGTTTCATGTTTTTATAGGAATTTGTTTTGTTTTGTCTTCCTAAGTTTTGTTCTTCCCTCTAATACAAAAAGTATAGAAATACATGCAGAGATTCATGCATGCATAGCTGTTTACACTCTTACTGTTTGACTATCTACTTTGTATGCTTTAATTTTGTAACTTGAGCAACTATTTCTAAGAGGACAATATATAGTTTATCAACTAGTGATTTCTTCTTATTATTTTTTTTTTGGAATTCTGTATTACCTCTACCCTTTACATGCTTTTGTTTCTCTTTAAATTAAAGAAAAATGAGTCTTTAAATCCTCAGAAATGATTTATTTAGGTATTATTTACTTTATCTCAGTAAGATTTTAAACCTTTAAGTTTATAGAAATACATGTAGAGACTCATGCATGCATAGCTGTTTACAGTCTCACTATTTCAATATCTACTTTGTATGCTTTAATTTTGTAACTTGAACAACTATTTCTAAGAGGACAATATGTAATTCATCAACAAGTGACTTCTTACTATTTATCTTTTTTAAAATTCTGTATTATCTCTACCCTTTACATGTTTTTTTCTCTTTAAATAAATAAAAAAAATAAATGCTGAGCACCTCTCAAGAAGACACAGATGGAAGAATGGAGGAGCATAGAAAAAGGAGAGAAGCCTTTGATGAAGAATATAAAAAAAAATCTAGAATACATGAAATAAATTCAGAGTTTACCTGGAAATTGAAAACTCCATTAAGAGCTGGCAAAACTGCTTGAAAGAAACTAAAGATAAGACTATCAGATCTTAAAGACAGGTTTGCAACATGTTATCGTGAAAGGAAAGATCTCTTAAAAATAACAAGGAACCCGGAAGTAACAATACAAAGGCTTGAAGATGACAAGAGGATCTATAACATAAGAATAAAAAATGTGAGTGAAGAAGCAGGGGTAAACACAAATGAAATACAAAGTTTATTCACAGAAATAATTAAAGAAAACTTCCCAAGCATAGGAAAAGAAAATGATATTCAGATATATGAGGCATACAGAACTCCAGCCAGCTACAACCAAAATAGATCTACACCCAGACATGTAATAATCAAGATCCCAGAAATTCAACACAAGAACAGAATATTAAAAGCTTTCTGAGAAAAGAAACAGATCACCTATAAAGGAAAACCCATCAGAATCATGACAGACTTCTCGACACAAACCATCAAATCAAGAAGAGGTTGGAGCGAAGTATTCCAAGCCCTGAAAGAAAATAACCTCCAACCCAGATTGATGTACCCTGCAAAACTATCTCTCAAAATTAATTGAGAAACAAGATGTTTCCATGACAAAGAGGAACTGGAGGAGTTTGTGACCACCAATCCAACCCTACAAAAAATACTGAAGGATATTCTAGAGAGAGAAAAAAGACCATGTTTTCAGGAACAGGCATGGAGAAGGCTCACTGAGTGGGGAAGACAGTGGAATGAAGGAGAAAAGTAGACAACCAATGGCAGGAAAATAGCATGGCAGAGATGAGGCAGAGAAGGTTGGCCATAATCGCTAACATAGATGGCCTTAATACACCAATAAAAAGAAACACAGGCAGAGTGGATCAGGAGACAGGGTCCATCAAGATGCTCTATATGAGAAATATAATTAACCTGAAAGAAGGTTTATGGACTGAAAGTTAAAGATGATAAAATAATGCTCTATGTGACAGGGAACCAAAAAAAGTGTGGGTAGCTTGCCCATCAGCTGCAGATTAGTTGAAAAAACATAACACTTTTATACAATGGAGAACTACTCAGCTCTAAGGAAGGAAAACCTTGAGGCTCTTGTAGGTAAATGGATACAACTTGAGACCAAGCTCAGGAGTAAAAATGTTCAGAACCACTTAGGTAAATAGCGGGTTGCCTCCCTAATCTAAAAACTAAAGGAGTTGGTGGGATACATAATGTACAATGTACCCTGTAAAAGTGAAAGGCAAGGAATTGTCTAAAAAGGGAAGGCAGAGGACATTGCTAACCTTGTATCATGATTTGAAACCCATATTGCTTTCATCGCTCTGTTTAGTTTGGTTATATTCTGTTCCAGTCTGTCTACTTGTACTAGATTTGAGGGCATGAAAGCTATTCCAAAGATAGCAGAATATACTACAGTAACCATTTTTAATTTCCTATTAACTTAATCTGAAGCCCTGAATTGCTTTCACTGCCTTGTTTTGACTGATTTTATTTGAATCTGTTTTGTTCAATCACTGTCTTGTATTGACTGATTTTATTTGAATCTGTTATGTTTGATAGTACCAAGTCTGAGAGTATAGGCAACTACTCTGAAGACAGTAAGATTCACTATGAGACCCATTCTGGTTTGACTATTACCCTCCTTTGAAGTCCTATAATGTCTCCAATGTCTTGTTTTTATTGATTTTGTTCCGTACTGCTATGTTCAATTTTATTGTGCCTGATGATGTGGGCAATTCTACTGAAGATAACAAGAGACATCATGGTAACCATTGTAGATCACCTTGTACTGTGGTTTTAAATCATGTACTGTGTCCATCCTTTTATTTTGAATGACCCCATATTTTTCTCATTTGTTTTTTTTCTTTTCAAAAAGAGATATGTACTTTTTATACAATGGGGTACTACTCTGCCATAAAGAAGGATAAACATGAGACATTTATAATTAAATGAATGGACCTTGAGCACACACTTAAGTGAAATAAATAGGACTCATGTGTAGATATCACATTGTCTCTCTAGTATAAGACAAGTGTAAATAAGAATCGAAATATACAGTAAATATTATGAAATAAGAAATTGTTCAAAAGGAAAGAGGAACTAGGCAGGAAAGAAGGAAAGGAAAAGAAAAAATCAATGTAAGAAGGAGAAATAGAAACAGAGCTTTGTAAATAAGGAGGGGAACGGGAAAGAAAAGAGGTACCAAGATGCATCCTCCACAGGTTCCTGATGCAGGACCTGAAGGCCTGCAGAAGAGAAAGAAGGCAACTTCCCTGGCTGACCCAAAGCCAGAAGCTAGTCAAGTCACCCTCACAGTTGGACCTGACCATGTCTAATCCATGGCTCAGAGTTGGCGCCACAGTGTTCCTCTTTTCCAAGCCACCTGCCCCGGTGCAAGATCCAGACAATTGGTTCTGCCCTTCCCCCCAGTGTCCAGGTCCCCTGCGCCACACAGCTGGACAGGCCCAGAGCTCTCTGTCTTTGTCCTCATTGAGGTGGCCAGAGACTACCCTCCTCCTGGACCACACAGCTGTTGCTGAAGGAAGAAGGGAGAGACATGGGCCACTGGGGTCCGGTTAAGCAGGCTGCACCCAAGCAGGTGCTGAGGAAAAGGCCTGTCTGTGAGTGACCCTCACACTGAGGACTGAAGGGCGATTGATGCTTCACTTCAGCAACACAGGGCGAGGTGAGGCATGGGAAGCCAGACCCAGACCCAGCTCCGGAGGGGACCAGGGGAGCACACAGTGTTGCACCTCCACAAATCCATATGGGGAGGCACCAGGGTCAGCCACAGCAGAGGGAAGTCAGGATGCAGGCAAAGGACCAGCTGTGGTCTCCAGGAGAAGAACCCAACGAGCCTGGCAGGCGGGCTTAGCATGGGCTGGCTATGTGTGAGCGCATCACCCTTCAGTCCACTGGCTGTAGAGCACATGGTCTGGGGCTGTGAGCAGTGCCCAGGTGCATGGGCTGGGCCAGGGCCACTCGGGAACAGCAGCAGCCATTCTGTCCAGCCGAAGCGTCCATTTACATGAGGTGAAAGTGTGGGTAACATAGCTGGGAGAGGGGCGAACTCGGGGAGGCGGCAGGCTCAGACCAATTCCAGGCTAAGGGGAGCTCAGCAGGAGCTTGGCAGCAGGAGGAGGTGGCAGAGCTCTGCCTACGTTAAAAGGACAGTCTGGGCACCTGTGGAGGGGTCAGGGCAGTTGCGAACAGACCCTGAGGAGCTTTCCAGGATAGCCCAGGAGAAAGAAAGAAAACTCCATCAAAACTCCACCGCCACCTTTTGCCAAACCCCACACAAGGAGGGTCACCGTGTTCTAAGAAGACAACTTCACAAGGTTGAATGCCAGCGTCTGCATGAGGAAAGCGCTCTGACAAACACCAGAATCCTCCAGATTTTAAACAATAGTTTGTGTGATTCCTTGTTCCACACAGGACTGACTGTATTTATTGTTCACCACTGTGTGTTCCTAAGCCCTTAACAGGCCAGAAAGCTTCAGTCCTCACAGAGGCCCAACCAGGTCTTGCTTGCTCTCTGGTTTACACACAAGAAAACCATATCTCGTCGAGTTAAACGAGGTTAGACAGCTTCATGTAACTGGCTGAGACCAATTTGTCTTCCTCCAAATTTACACATTTTCCATGACCTGTCCATGTGTGTGTAGTGATAAGAGATGCGCAACAGAAATTTCTCTGAGAGGAAAAGTTTGCTTTTACTAAAGCATTTCCTAGCACGCTTGAAATTCCCTGATAAAGCCCAAAAGGAACTGAAGTAACCATCTTTTTTAAAAATGAGGTTTGTGTTGATAAGCTTTGAAAGACGTATGCACCCGTGTAATTACCACATTAACCTGGAACATTGCACTCACCTTAGCATGCTCCCTCATACCCATTTCTGGTCTTTCCACTGCCCCCACCAGAGGCAGCCATGGTTTTAGCCCTAAAGATTAGGATTGGTTGTTGTTGGAGTTTATGAAGGTAGGATCCTGCTGCGTGTCTTCCTTTGTGTCCGTTTTCTTCTTCCCAGCACAGTGCTGTAAGATGACTTCGTGTCGTGTGTGTGTGTCAAGAGTTGGCTCCATTTTACAGCTGTCTGGCTGGTGATCATCTTTAAGTGAATGCCTGATATATGTTTGCCATAATGTTATTCGCATCTTCTAGAGCAGGAGAACAGCCATATCTTAAAATTTACAGTTCTCATCTTTGCTGGGATCATATTCCTTTTATACAGTTAGGGCCATAGAATTGACTTATGAAAGATCTTCTTTCTCCCAGTCATACATTAAATTACTGCCAACACCCTTGGCCAGAACTGCTGGCACTAGTTGATGGGTTCAGCTCCCCATTGTTGATAATTAAGGCCATCTGCTTCAGATTGCCATCTTGAGGGAAACCAAATCCCAACGAGAAGGCAAAACTTCCACAGGCTTAGCTGAGGTTAACAGATTGTGGAAGGGATGGATGTTTTTGTGAGTGAATTGCAAATGAAGAGAGCTACACCCTAAGGAAATCTCAAGGGTTTTGCTCCTGAAAAAAGAAAGAAACAAATGTGGTTTTCGGAAATAAATATATATGCAGCCATTAAAAATTAAATTATGTCCCCTGAAAATCACACACACACACACACTCAAGGTCAGTGTAAAATCTAAGAACACTGGGGACACATAAGCTCCAGAATATTAACAGGGATGATAAAGGTGGAAATCTCTCTCTCTCTCTCTCTCTCTCTCTCTCTCGCCATTTTGTAAATGATGATAAAAATGAACACTCTTACCTTTTCTGTGCTACATTGATTTCACAAAAAACATGAATGTGTTCTGAGGAAGTCTTGGAAGAAATTCACTAAGTTTGCTCCAAATGTTTAGGAATAAGGAAAGGTAATCAGGATACAAATAATGACTGTAGTTGCTAACTGGTTTCCTTCACAAACTCTTCACAGATCTTGGCTAAGATGAACCTTCCTGCATAATTTAGTATAACTTTCTTTCCCTGAAAATTATACAAAAGAAATTAAGATTAAAATAAGGTTAAATTTGAAGTAAGATTAATTTCAAGTAACATTAAAACAATTAAAAATTTTAAAACACCCAACATCCATTTTCAACAAAATTAATGGCAAATATTCTCTGTGAATTCCAAAGTGTATTAGGACTCTTAGGGCTGTCACAGCAGGCAGCATCTGACAAAGGCAACCTGGGAAGGAGAAAACAAAGCCAAGAGTCCAAGACGCTAAAGGGTCCTGACGTCGTCACAGAGTGTCTCTGTGGTAACAGAGACAGAGGTGAGGTGGTGAGCCCTGGAGCATCTGTTCCCACCGCCTCCCTCTCACCTTCCAGGGACCTCGTGAAGTCACCTGGCCCTCCAGTGCTCAGCTAGGAAAATGCAACACTTTCAATAAGTGAGATTTAAAATGGGGAAAAAAGAAAAGGCTCATCCAGTTTCAATAAAAGGAAGCAATTTTTTTTGTCTTTTTGTGAGACAGGGTCTCACTGTGCAGTTCAGGCTGGTCTTGAACTCACTTTGTAGCCCAGGCTGGTCTTAAACTCACAATGACTCTCCTCCCTCAGCCTCCCGAGGGCTGGGATCAGATGTGTGCGCCTCCAGGCCTCTAAGGTTTCAAAGGAGGCAATTTAAACTATGTGGAAGAGTGTCAAAACATCTCAACGAAAGAAAATTGTAAACTTAACTATTATTAGAATATCACATGGTACAAATAAAAATGGTGGCCAAACATAAGCAGGAATTCAGAAAATTTATGAAGGAAATTTCCACAACAGATGGTAACAGTTACTGTGTGAAAAGTCACACACTTAGTAAGGTCACATAAATGGGTCTTATTTCTAGCTAGTAATTAACAGTATAAAGGTAAAGACCAAAAAAAAAAAGATAATACAACTGACTAGAAATTGTTTGTTAATTAGTGAAAAGTTTTCTCACAGTGGTAAACTAATATGTGCCATCTAAAGAAGCAAAGCATGTAGGGAAGATATTACCTAAAGGGATACACAGATATTGCTCAGAAGAGAAATATGAACTCTTTGAATTTAATTTTTAAGACCTCATAGGAAGTATGAAATAAAACACATGATTTCCTGAGAGACTTAAAAATTTTAAAATAGAAAATAAATCAAAATTTAAAAATAGAAAATAAATCAGCCTAAGATGCAACATACATCAATAAATGTAAACAATGAACACATTTTTTTTTAAAAAAGGTTTTGATTAGATGAAAAAGCAAATCCCTACTTCATGTTATATTCAGGAAATGTACCTTAAAAGTAATTCAGGAAGGTTAAAAATAGTGTAGACTTTCTAGGCAAATACAAACAGAAAGAAATCAGGGTCATAAATTTTTTCCCACTCTTTATTTAAAGACTGGTTAATGCCTGAATTGAATGCTACATTGTTAGACATATAAAGTATGTGGAAATAATTAATATACACAACAATTATAAAAAAAATTGAGACTAGGAGAAGACAAGATGGCCGATCAGTGAGCAACAGAATACAAAGCCTCCCAGAAGAAACAATTCATATGCCAGAATAAAACACCCTGGAGAGACCCAGACAGAGGGAGATGGATCTTCTTGACACAGGAAGAAATTAAAACTTAAAAAAGCTCGTCAAATACTTCAGGACTACAACTGAAACAGCTAAAAACTAAAGGGACACAGCGTTTTCACAGTGACCCACCAATTTGCACCAGCTTGAGTCTGTGCTGACAGGCAGAGCTGCCCAAACTGTTCCCGCCGCCACTCACAGGAAGCACAGCAGCGCTGAAGTTGGGGGTTGGTGAGCCCAACGGAGAGCAGAGAACAGAGCCAGTGGAGGAACCTTCATTGATCCATGGTCAGTGCTGGGAGTGAGACCCCACCACCACCATGGGAAGGGCGCGACCAGGTGGGCGACATGTTAGAATCGGGCAGGAGGAGCCTGAACTGGGAGTAACAGTGACTTCGGTTGGTTGCTCCCTCCCCGGAGCAGATTCATGTGATTTGCTTGGACTGGGCTGCACCCCTGGCCAGGACCCAATGAGATGTCCCAAATCCATTCCCTGCGCCTAGCATGCACTGACTGGGTGAAGGCCCCTGAAGTTTGGCTGGCTGGGTGGGGAGGGGCAGGCATATGCAGCCGCTGCTTACACCTCAGTGACAAGAGCAGGCAGGACAGGGCGGAGGTCCCTCGCCAGCATGCTTCAGAGGAAACGTGGCCAACAGGGAAGGGGCTGGGACCTGCACTGTAACCTGTGTGGAGGAAGCCAGGGTCATGACAGGAGAGAGAGGCAGGAGGAGCCCCCAGCCCAGAACCCTGAGAGCCCTAATCCAGAGAAGGAAAAACAAGGGAGAGTGAGGGTGGCAAACATGCAACATCAGACCTGGCTTCAATGGACATTAAGAGATATCTTTGGGACCTTGTAGACGAGCTCAAAACTGAAATATTAAATCAGGTAAAGCAGGATATGAGTAGAGTAATAAAAGAAATGCTCTCAGGAAGCATCTCTCAGGATGATACAGACGGAAGAAGGGAGAAACACAAAAAAAGGAGAGAAACATTCGATAAAGAATATAAAGAAAATATAGAATACATGAAGCAGATTCAAAGAGATGACCAGGAAATTAAAAACTCCATTGAAAGCTGGCAAAACGCCTTAAAAGAAACTAAGGATAGACGATCAAAACTTGAAGATAAGTTTGCAATGTGTGATGATGAAAGGAAAGATCTCTTAAAAATAACAAGGAAACAGGCAGTAACAATACAAAGGCTAGAAGATGACAAGAGAATCTACAATTTAAGAATAAGAAACGTGAATAAGAAACGTGAATGAAGAAGCAGGAATACATACAGGCGAATTGCAAGGAATATGGGTGAATTATTCATGGAAATAATTAAGGAAAACTTCCCAAGCATGGGAAAAGAAAATGACGTTTGGTTGTGTGAGGCATACAGAACCCCAGCCACCTACAACCAAAACAGATCTACACCCAGACATATAATAATCAAGATGCCAGAAATTCAATATAAAAACAGAATATTAAAAGCCGTCAGAGAAAAGAAACAGATTACCTATAAAGGTAAGCCCATCAGAATCACGGCTGACTTCTCAACACAGACCATCAGATCAAGAAGAGCTTGGAGTGACGTCTTACAAGTCCTGAAGGAAGGTGGCCTCCAGCCCAGATTGATGCACCCTGCAAAGCTGTCACTAGAAATTAATGGAGAAACAAGATGCTTCCATGACAAAGAGGAACTGGGCGAGTTTGTGACCATCAATCCAACTCTGCAGAGAATGCTGAAAGACATTCTAGAGAGAGAGAAAAAAATACCAGGATTTTAGGAACAGTGGCAGAAAGACCTCAATGAGTGTGGCAGGCAGTAGAATAAAGGAGAAAACTAAACAAAGTCAGAAAAGTAGCATAGCAGAAATGAGGCAGAGAAGGATAACTAGAAACTCTAACATAGATGGCCTTGATATGCTATATTGTTAATAGTGCACCAGGATTTACAACCCCCATTACTCACACTACTCTGCTTAGATGTATTGTATTGTGTTCCAGTCATTCTACCTGTACTAGATTTGAGGGCACAGACAGCAATCCTGAAAATAACAGGATATAGTATGGTAATCATTCTTAATTTCCTATTAACTTAATCTAAAGCTCTGTATAACCTACACTGTTTTACCATGACTGATCATAATTGAATCTGGTTTGTTGGATCGCTGTTTTGTATTGATAGATTTTATTCAAAGCTGTTACGATTGATAGTATCAAGTCTGAGAGTATAGGCAACTGCACTTAAGATGACAAGATTCACTAGAATATCCACTCTGGTTTGATTATTACCTGCCTTTGAAGTTTTATACTGTCTACAATGTTTTATTTTACTAACATTGTTATTTACTGCTATACTTAATTATACTGTTATATTCAATTATGCCTGATGATATAGACATTCTATTAAAGATAATAAGAAACAACACAGTAATCATTGTAGATCATCTTGTACTGTGGTTTTATATGACTTTTTGGTTTCATGTTTTTATAGGAATTTGTTTTGTTTTGTCTTCCTAAGTTTTGTTTTTCCCTCTAATACAGAAAATATAGAAATACATGCAGAGATTCATGGATGTGTAGCTGTTCACACTCTCACTGTTTGACTATCTGCTTTGTATGCTTTAATTTTGTAACTTGAACAACTATTTCTAAGAGGACATTATGTAATTTATCAACTGTTGATTTCTTATTGTTTCTGTTTTTTTTTTTTTGGAATTCTGTATTATCTCTACCCTTTACATGCTTTTGTTTCTCTTTAAATAAATAAAATCTTTTTTAAAAAATTGAGACTAAATTGAACTACAGCTGTTGCAAGATTCTTATCTTTACCAGAAGTGATTTTAGCTTCTATACTGGCTTTAAGTGGAGCTTGATAAGTTAGAGATGTGCGTTTTAATCCTAGAACACCACTAAAAAAACTAACGAAAGGAACTAAAAAGCCAAATATATAAATTAAACAACATATTACAAATTTGTTTAGCATATAAATGACAGGAAGAAATGACTTAAAGTGTTTTTCCTCCCTAAGGAATAATTGTGATAAGGAATAACTGTGATAAATGATTAGCAAATAGTAAAATTTTAGACATTTATTTACATTTTTTCTGCCATTATTTTGGAATCCCAGGGCACTCTACCACTGAACTGCATTGTCAGCCCTTTTTATTACTTATTTTGATACAACATTTCATTAAATTGTCAAGGCTGGTCTCAAATTTTGTGATCCTCCTGCTTCAGCCTCATGAGTAGCTACAATTCCAAGCATGCTTCACTATACTCAACTACAATGTCAGAATTTAAAGCAATTGTTTTACTAATTAAATGTAGATGGACCAAACTCTCCAGTGTAGAGACCAAACTGGGAGTGGTGGCACATGCCTGTAGTCCCAGCGCTGAGGAGGTGGAGGTGGGAGGATCATCGTGAGTTTGAGGGCAATCTGGGCTACATAGTGTGATCCTGTAAATGACATACAGAGACTGGCAACAGAACACAAATGCAAGTGCTGTCTGCAAAGGTACTATCTAAATGCAAAGGTACAAATAAACTGCATGTAAAAGAGTGGAAAGATATGATGAACACAGGAAACAACAAACTGCATCTATTTTACTATAGATGATACACAGATTTTAAAGAAGTGATGATACTCTATGTGAATGGGAATTTCATAGTGATATACACTGAAAGTAAGTAGAAATGTCCTAGACCATTTTGCGTTGCTTTAACAAAATCCCTGACTCTGCGTACTTTATAAAGAAAGGAGATGATTTACCTCACAGTTCTGCTCACTGGAGAGCCCAAACATGGCGCCAGCTTCCTGGCAGGGGCACCCATGATGGGGATTAGATAGCAAAGTGGTCATAGCAGGGCGCCAGGCATGTGGACTGTCCTTGCTGCCTGTCAGTTGATCTGATGTCTTGGTACTCAGTCTCACAGGACACTTCCATGAGACAGATTCACCCGGTGATGGAGGTGGCGCCATCTTTACCTAGCCAGTTCTCACGAGGCCCCTGTTATGGCTTGTATCTAGGTGCCCCCCCAAAACTTCACGTGGTCATAGGTGGAGATCTTCAGAGGAAGCTGGATCTAGGGTATGTGCTGCTGGGGTTGATTCGTGACGTGATGCTAGGGTGAAGGCTCCCCTTCCCTGGGCGAGAGTGCTACTGGCCCTAAGGCTGGGCAGCCTGGGTACAGTGTCACCTCTTGTGACTTGCTGCTGGGTGCCTTGCTGCTTTGCTGCCTTCTGCCTGCCTTGGACTGTTTCAATGATGTTTCTCCCCTGCAGTGCCCCTCTGCCATGCCAACCTGCCCAGGAGCCAACCAACTATGAACTGAAGCTTCTACAAACTGTGAGTCAAATAAGCCTTTCCTCTTTTAATTTTGGGCATCTGATATTTTGCAGTCAAATGCTCTACCCCTGAGCTATGCCCCTGGCATCTGATATTTTGTATTGGCAGTGAGAAAACTAACTATGACACTCCCGCTCCTGAAGTGTCTACCACCACACCTGGGACCCAGCCCACAGCAAATGAACCTTTGGTGACAAACTACCTCTAACTCACTGAAAAAAAGGAAAGAAATAAGGGAGAAAACAGTGGAGATCAGTGAAAGAAAATGGGCAAACCACACAGAAAAGTCAGTGAGGTCACAAGCTTGTTGTTTGAAAATATCAATAAAATCAGTGAACCTCTTCCTAAACTGACCAACCAAAAATGCACAAATTATCAATATAAAAATCAGAGAGGACTATCTACAGTCATTAAAAGAAATAAGGGAATATTTTAAGCTGCACTAAGTCAAGAAATTCAGAGATTTAGATGAAATCAATAGATAAAAAAAAAGAAAACACTAAAAAAAAAAAAAAACCAGAGGATTTGAACTGTCTTAAAATAAAGCTGGGGACTTAAAATTAGAGCTGGGGATTTAGCTTACTAGCACAAATGCATGCCTGGCAAGTGGAGGCCATGAGTTCAATCCCCAGTACAAAAATCAATGAATCAATCAATAAAAATTTAAAAATAAATATATAAATATATATATATGTAAAAGATTAATATTTTACTTTATAATGTTGTTAATTATGTCAATGCATTTCATAAGAGTGACATAACTATTGCAGTCTTGATATAATGGTCACTTGATCTCACTACAATCTTTTAGAGTTGTCAATATTTGCTAATATTGTAGTCAACAATTCTGAATACCAGAGTATATGAAAGATTAGTTGACTATATATGTGACAATATTTGTAAAATTTGGTAAAACATTTGGAAACTTTATTCTCTCATAATTTTGAATGACCTAAGGAATGTGAGGTTTCCCAATATTTAAGAACAATAGAATGTCCCTGCAAACTGAAAAAGAAGAGCAAATATTAAATTGCAAAGTTGCTATAATTATGACTAGGAGAAATCTGAGTGATCAAACAAACAGCTCATAAATATACCTAAACAAAAGAACTTACCACTAAAAATTGCCCCTAACATCAGTGCAGGAAGAGATAAATTATTTGTTATATGGCGAAAGGACAAGAAGAAGCATTCTAGAAATAAAGAGGCAGGTGAACCCATACCCTGTGATATACAGCAAGATAAGTTTAAAATGGATAAAAGGTTCAAATGCAAAAAATGAAATCAGAAAAGTATTGAATCAATGGCTGAGGATTTAGCCCAGCGAAGAGTGCTCGCCTAATATGCTCCAGGCCCTAGACTTGATTCCTAGCTCCGCCACCCTAGCAAAAGTGTTGTAAATGAGGAATAGAGTAGACGTAAATATTAGCAGTACCAGAGGAGTGGGGTCTCTGCTGTGGCTATACCTGACCATGTGGTTCGGGGCCTTTGGAACTGGCTTGTGTGAAGGATGAGGAAAGGTTTGGTGTTGGCTGGAGCAGCAGCCCTGGAATGCCTTAGGCTGTACTTGATGAGAGTCTGATCTTAGCTCAGAAGACCAGAAGGCTGACAAATGCTACTGGCAGAGACCAGCCTTGGGAGGTTTCTGCTGGGAAGGACTGCATTGGTTTGTGGACTTCAGACAATGTGTGTTACGCCTTGGCAGAAAGTTTGCATGCATTTTGCTTGTGTCCAGAGGCTTTGCCTGAGCCTGAGATTAACAGCAGTAGACTAATCTGGTAGAAGAAATTTTGAGGCAGTCTAACATTGAGGCTATGGCACGGCTGCTGTGGGGGATTTCAGTCAGATTTATGTTGAGAATCAAGGGGAAAATTCCCAGCAAAATGATTTAAAACATTTTGAGTTTGGCCAGAAAGAAAGCTCCAGTAAAATTGACACTAGTGAAGTTGGGACGGAGGAGAAATTGGTTGCTGAAAAGCCCAGCAAGACAAAGCCAAGTTTCTCAGAAAAGTACAATAGAAAAGATGGTCTGAGAACACCACAGAAATTGTAAGACTCTATGCTTTGCAGCCTCAAAACTGCAAAAATGAAGGATTTTAGTTTGAGAAGAAAATCCCAGAGCAGCATGTTCCAGGATGATGGCGACCTAGGGAAGTTTTTCCTCAGGATTTGGTTCCTAGTGCTCAGCAATCCAAGAACTCAGTCCCTCCAGACAGGAGAGAAAGAAACCTGATCACTGCTCCCGCTGGCAGCAGACCCTGGCATCATCGATGGCACTGGCTTTAGGTGGGTGCAGAATGCAAAATATGTGAAGACAGGACAGCTTCCACCTCGATTTCAGAAGCCTGGAAGGCCAGGCAGTGCACTCCTGAGAGGGCAGCATGTGAAGCCGTGAGTGTGACGCCAAAGGAGGATCCAGAAGATGGGGATCATCTGGGGAAGCTTCCTCATGCCCAGGAGAGAAACTGTGAGAGTTGCAACCACCAGAAACGGCACAGGGGAGGAGTCACCCAAGCCCTTTGGTGCTCAAGACTTGCCACGATGGCTGGGCTGCTGGAAGTGGAACTACAGAACTCAAGGTTTATCCTGCTGCATTCTGGGCTTGCTTTGGTCCCATTTCTTTGTATCCTCTCTTTGTACCTTTTGGAATGGAAAAGCTATCTTGCACCATTGTAAGTTGAAAGTGTTTATTTTTATTTGTACAGGGGCTTGCAGCTATGAGTTTGCCTTAAATATCAGAGGAGATTTTGGAAGGGCTTTTCAGAAGTGCTGAAACTGTTAGAACTTTGGTCTTGGAGATGGACTAAATGCCTTCTGCATAAAGGGATGTGCCTTGGTGTTTGGGAGGCCAGGGTGGAATTTAATGGCTCCTGTCCAAATGCCTCCCTGAAGCCTCCTGCAGTCACAGGTGGGGCTTTTCAGAGGTGGCAGGTCTAGACTGTGTGATGCTGGGATCAAGGACATGTGATTACTAAATCAGTCCACTGACTGGTTGGCATGTTCTGGGTGGGATTAAGGGTGCTCTACCATGGATGTGAGTGCCATCCACCCTGACGGTAGGCAGCTCGATATAACGTAAAGGGACAGAAAGAATCTATTGCTTGTTGACTGTAGCTTGCTGCCGTCCGTCTGCTATGAGCTATTTCTTCTCTGCCGTGCTCCTTTCCTAATGCTCCATTCCTCTGCTGCTTTGGAGCCAGTTAGTAATAAACTGAATCCTTTACACACCATGAGCTAAGTAAACCTTTCCTCCTTTAACTTTGGGTGCCAGACATTTTGTTTCAGTAATGAGGAAAGTAATGAAAACAGTAGAATTAGAGAAGTCAATATTAGAAGTACATAAGAGAAAATTTGTTGTAAGTTTAGTGTGGTAAAGGGCTTTCAAATTATAACTGACCATGAAAAAAATTTGAATTACTAAATAAAAACACTAAAATAAATTCAAAAGATGAGCTAGGAAGCAATGTGCTCGTAGACGTTTATAAGAAAAAGAATCCCATAGAAAATAAACAGAAGATTAGATAGATAACAGAACAGGAAATACAAAGGAGTTTTCTATAGCTACCACAATAAAAGAAATGAAAATTAAGATAACACTGAGCTATCACTATGCACTTGTCAAGAAGGAAAAATAAATAAGAAATGATAATGTTTCCCCAGTGATGGTTGTGGAAATCAGTTTCTAGCACACAAGGCTGATAGACATGTAAATTGAGATCAGCTCTAAGATGGGTTATTGACAACATTTATCAAAATTCCAAATGCATTACTTTCTGAGCAAGCTTTTCTATTTCTGGATGTTTACTCTGCCAGCATACTTGCACAGTTGCAAGATTAGGTCTATACAAAATTTCTATTGCAGCATGGCTACTGTAACAGAAGCCAAAAGCAAAACAAACAAACAAAAAACTAGCAACAACTCCAATATCCAACAAGAAGAACTGATGGAGTAAATTAAGGCGTAACTATGCAGCGGGATACTTTGCCGCCTAAACAAGTGCTGAGGATGTGACAACGCAAACTGGAAAAGCTGCTCATTGTAAGAAAGCAAGGTTCTGACGAGGGCGGACTGTGCAGCACTGTTGGCATTAACGAAAGAGAGAGGGTAAGAGTGTGCGCCTGGGGGTGCCTGTGTGTAAGCAAGAATACTCTGAAGGTGCAGGCGGGAAACTGGGGGACAGAGGTGACAATAAGTGACAGCTGGGTGGAGGAGGTCAGAGGCAGGAAATCCATTCTACGTTATTTACTTTCAAATACCGGGGTGGATGTTAAACTCTGGGATGGCGTCCCACATACAAAAGCATAAAACTACATTGAGAGCAGATAAAAATTCATCTTCAAAGCAAAGCTCCGGAATGAATATTCTTGTCACCCAGTGTGCACTAAGCAGTTCCGTCTTCATCCAGGCAGAGAGACCCAGAACGGGCTTTGTGCCTCTTCTCCTGGCCTAGCTAGGGAGATGTGGGCAGACAGCCCGCCATGGGCTCCTGGCCAGGTTCATGGATTATGACCAATGGAAACTACCCCAAATAGAGTTTTCCCTCCATTGTCTTTGAGTCCCCACATATGCTGATATTCATAATCTGCAGAGTATGTGCTTCTGTACTGTTCTATTTGGACAGTTTAATACATGAAATTGTAACACAAGCAACTGCTATGCGATTCAGAACCATTGCCACTAACAGCATGCCATCAGGTTAGCCTGATAGCTCAGGTCTAATGGTTTCACTTTTCATTTTCTTTCTTCCCTTCCCTTTTCTTCTCTTCCCTCCATATAAGAACTGCTGGACTGAAATAAATTTGGTCTGCACTACTCTCCGTATTAGAAGAAGGAGGAAGAGGAGGAGAGGGAGGAAGAACAGGAGAAGTATTTTGGCCCTAGCTTGATGCAGAGGGAAGCTGTAACCCAAGAACATAAATTTATAACAAGCAACTGACTTCAGCTAATCCCAAAGTCAGCCTATCCCAGCAACTGACTCCTCAGTTAATCCCAAAATAAAGATTAGAAATTATGCCCAATATAGCATAATTCTTGGCCAAACTAACTACATTCTTGCCATTTCCTGTCTGTAACCCTAGCTCTCCAGAGGCTGTGGCAGGAGGATGGGAAGGTCACAGCTCGCCTGAGCAATATAGCAAGTTCAAGGACAACTGACTACATAACCAGACCCTGCCTCCACATCACCCCACCAAGGTAGCTCCCCACTTTATGAATGGGGACATTTGGAACCCTTTTCAGTCTGGAGTGATGTCTCATTCTAGAATCCTTTCTTCTTGCTCGAGTAAACTTTTTTAGTCTCAGATTTTTCCTTCCACAGGATCCACATTATTTTGGCTGATTTGTACGTTAGGCTACCTTAAATTTTGCCTGCAAACAAACCCAAGACTGAGTGTTTTCTACAGATTATTTGCTTTCCAGCAGAAGAGCATTCAAACTTAAACTGGTGAAAATCATGAAAGGAAAAGGAAAACCTAAGACAAACAGGCAGAGAATAGGACGGAAATCAGACCTGTGAATTGTTTTCCTCTTATGAACCATGGTGCCTGAGGGTTGATGCATGATAAAAATATAGACACAGAAGCATCTGAAAAGTAATAAATCGCTTTGTTCTGTTCAGCCCCTTTCTCTGTTGACTAAATTTTTCACACAAATCAATTTGCTTTCCAACTGCAATACACATTTTCCATAATCTTTACCATCCCGGACAGGTCAGTTCCCCAGTGGAAATGATCTTCCAGTGTACCGTCTGGCTTTGTTCTCAGTGCCTGGACACCCCTGGAACAGGATTATGTCCCCCAAACTTCTGGGAAATCTGCAAATAAAGTTATGAATTAAAATCGCATATCTCAAACAAAAGCAGAATATTGGTGACTCTATTCCAATCCTGTTCCACCCCAGGTATATCGCAAGGGCGACCTCCACAAGGAGTGGAAGCTACTGCACACCGCAGCTTTGTAAATCAGCTCTTCCACCTGTCTGCGCACGGGCGTCCCCCACTCTGCCGCTTTTCTTTGAAAGAGCACTTGGTGTGTTAATGAGGCAGAAAATTCATCACACATTTTGAAGTAATCACACCCTTCTTAGCACTTGCTTCTTACAAGCCCAGATCCTTGACATGATGGGTGCATTCCTGGAAAGCTGTGCATTGATTTAATTTTTAAATTGTAATAGAATTTATATTAGTGAAGACGAGTATTTAAGAAAGTTCTATTCCAACTCATCATAATATGCACAGACCTTTCCAGTTAGCTTGTTTGTAGAACTGCACTTTATAGCAGGTGTTTTGTTAACAGAATTATTCATTATTCAGGTTATTAATTACTTAGACTCGTAGCTACATTAGACCACAAGGTTAAGACTATTTATTTATGAGAATAAAACTTAGATGACATATAAATTTAATCTGGCCTCATGAGAGTATATCATATGCAATAGTATATTATTAACATTATAGACATATTTTGCTTTAATAGTTATATATTTATATTAAAATTTAGCTACAACATATAATGTAAACAGATATTCTAAATATCTAAGATAATACATAAGTAGAAAATATGATTTACAAAGAGCATATAGTAGTAAAGTAGGAAGGAAAACAATGTTTCACTTGATTCATTTTTCCTAGATGTTTTAAATTTAGATTCTTAAAATTATCCTAAAAAAATTAATAATTTTACTGATATCTTTCTTTACATTTTCTGAACTATGATTGTACATCCAATATATTTAAAATGTGAGAATCATTCTTTTCACCAAAAATTTCAGACCTTTACAAAATAGGGTTTGTTTTGTTTATTTGTTTATTTATTGAAGTACTGGGAAATTGAATTTATGGGCTTCACACTGACTACATCCCCAGTCATTAAAAAGATTTTCTTTCTCTCTCTCTCTCTCTCTTTCTCTCTCTCTTTCTTTCTTTGTTTCTTTCTTTCTTTCTTTTCCTTATTACAGGGTCTTGCTAAATTATTAAGTTCCCAGGCTGGGCTTGAATTTGTGATCCTCCTGCATCAATCACCCTCCCAGACTCCTGGAATTACAGGTATGTGCCAAAATACCTGGCTAGTTTATTTTTAATATTCATAAATAGAGAAAATATACAACAAAATAGCTGCTATAAATTCAGTAATATTTTAAAATCATAAAATAGTAATTCTGTTTATGCATTTTTTAAATGAAAAATAAATACACACATATTTTTACAAATCTAACTGAAGAGAGGTTATACCTGTCCTGCTCACAGAGAGAATCACTTTTAATTATTTATTTTCTGAGTTTGGGTGGTCGGTTTTCTCTAATAATAATGATGTACAGTTACTTCCTGGTTTATCAGTCGTAGAATTGAAGATGTGACAGACGAGGACATGTTTTCCTTATCCTCGCCCGCGCCTCCCGTGGCTGAGCTCAGCTTTCACTGGCATCCCCGGGGAGGCCCTCCTGCACCTGTCCCTGTCCCTGCGGAGGGCGGCGGCCACAGAGGCTCTCCAGGCGATGCAGCTGATGGATGATGGGAAGTAATATGGAACTCCAGGGACACCGGAGTCCAGGCGGGTGACAGGACTGCCTTCTGGAAGACAGGCCTCCAATTCAATCAGAAAATAAATGTCAAATCTGATTACTTCCCAGGACTCCATTTAAACTAACCAGTTAACATTTATCCATTAGCTGTCAGATTAAGTCAACTCTAAAACACAGAAAGAGAAGCAGCTTCTAAGAAAATAATGGGATGCCTGTCCCAAATTAAGACTGACACACAAATCTTTGTAACCACCCATCACTCTCAAGCCTGCACAAATATGTTTGTGGGCATCATAAAGCCCCTGGGGGGATTGGGAGCTACATGACGATCCACTGCCTAAGCTAATAGCCCCTGTAATGAGTAATGTTTATTGTAATGACTTGTAAGGAGCCACATTAGTAAACACTTTAGCTTTAAAAATAATAATAATGAAATTTTCAAAAAAAATCATATTGTGTGAGTCCACTCAATGAGGTATCTGGAAAAGTCACACTCAAAAGGACAGAGAGTGGAATGATGGTTAGAGAAGCAGAGAGCTGCTCAATAGGTCACAGTGTCTGTTAGGGAGATGAGCTTTGTGGATGGATGTCCATGACAGTGGTCCAGCAAGGTGAATGAACCTCATGCTTTGATTTTAAAAACCATGAAAATGTATTTTACCACCAGTTTTAAAAGCAAATAATTTTTTTTTAAAGTAAAGAGCCTTTTATCCCTTGGTTCTTGGTTCTTGCTTCTAACCTAAGGATAATCTTAACCAATACCATCCAGCTGTGGGAGCCCAGGGACACTGTGGCATAGAGCTGGATATACTGTCCGTGTTTCTTCTTGATTCATGATTTTCTATGACATGAAGTAATTTCCTGAACTATCACCTCACTTTTAAAAAACGTATAGGAAAGATAGTATTTTTTTTTTGAAACACTGCAAAGCTTTTGAGGTTAGCATTTTCTTGCAAAAGGCAAGGAACTGCATATGCTCATAAAGAAATTGTGCATGTTAATTGTAAAGGGTGAGGAGGTTTTCATGGTCTAGGGTGCTGGAAATCTGGACCCTCAAACAAAGGCTATTTAGGGGATAAAGCTAACTGCCCAGGATCTGCGTGTCCACGTAGACCAATGGGGCCAGCAGTAATGCACTCAGACTAAAGCAAGACAGTACTTTACGGGCACCGGTACAGGTGACCTGGGCAGGTGAAATGATGCTGCACCCAGCAGAGCTTGAGTGAAGGGGTGTCATTGTTTTCTGTCAAAGGGCAAGGAAACCATTAAGCAGTTTCTAGAAGAATAACAGCGTAGATTCTAGGACCAGCACTGACACGCCTGACCTACACCTCGACGTTCCTAATGTGACACCAGGGAATATATCAGAAGGTGCGCCAGGAGGCTGCACTCAGGTCCAGGGAGGATCGGAGGCTGGGGCCGGGCATGGAAGCCCCATCATCCAAGGATGTATCACATCAGTTTAGAAGGAGATACACCCTTCAGTGCAGTTTAGGAAACAGTTTGTGTGGCAATTCTAAGAAATCAGCGGGACACCAGAAGTCTATACAGCCCACCCATCTGGCAGTAGCCCTGCTATTTGCAGACCTGTGGTCAAGAGAACAGAGGCCTGATGCTGTGTATCCTGTATCTGAGTTATACATCAGGCCAACAAGTGGTTAAGTAAGATGTTATTTCCTACAACTGTCTCACAAATAGCTTCATAACAGATATGGAAAAAGATGAGCAAAGCTATGATTTTTATGTAAGTAAAAATCCAAAATTCACTACTTTTGTCATTCAGATATTTATGTAATTTGTATTTCTTGACCACAATAATCTAAAGGATCAGCTATAGGATGCATCTGGGTATGATAGTGCGTCCCTGGAATCTTAGTACTCTGGGAGGCTGAGGCAGGAGAAGATGGTAGGTTTGAGCCAAGCCCAAGCAACTTAGCGAGAATCTGACTTAAAGTACAAATTGCAAGAGCTGAGAATGGCACGCGGCGTGAAGGCCTTGGGCCCAACCCCTAGTACTGCGGCTTGTATCCAAAGTGTGCAAAATTAAATATGAACAAAGCAAATGAAACATTAAACATGTTAAGAAGTCACTTTTATTGTAATGTGTTAAAATTTCTTGTGCTAATGTAAAGGCAAAATAAAGATTATGGTTGATATTAAAATTTCAAATTCAAAATTAGTTAAAATTGAAAATCATCTTTCCGAAATTAAATTAGATATTATAATCGCTATAAAAGATGTAAATATATGCCATGATTACTGAATTTAAATCACAATAAATTTGGCGCCTACTGCCCATTTAATTATTAATGTAAAAGGTTACCTGGGGCACTGTCACAATAAGACGATTACAGATACAAGTATATACTTTGCATTTCAAAGAGCTGAAAGAATAGATTTAGAAAGTCCACTGCAAAGAACTGATAAATGTCTGAGTACATAAATGTTTGGTCTGGTTTAAACATTATGCAGTGTTTATGTGTGCCAAATATTACACTGTACCCTATTAACATGTAAAACCTTTATTTTTTGTATCAGTACAGAGATTCCAAAAGTAAAATAGAAATTCCATTTGACCCAGCTATTTCACTTCTGGTTACCATGCTGAAAGAGCTAGTCATCATATTACAGCAATACACCCATACCCATGTGTACAGAAGCACAATTCAGAATGATTAAATCATGGAAGCGGCCAGATGAATTAATAAAAGAAAATGTGGAATATATGGAGAACCACTCAGTTATAAGGAATAATGTTGTTTGTAGAGAAATTTCTTCTTCTTCTTCTCCTTCTTCTCCTTAATGTTGTTTGTAGAGAAATTTCTTCTTCTTCTTCTCCTTCTCCTTCTCCTTCTCCTCCTTCTCCTTCTCCTTCTCCTTCTCCTTCTCCTTCTCCTTCTCCTACTTCTTCTTCTTCTTCTTCTTCTTCTTCTTCTTCTTCTTCTTCTTCTTCTCCTTCTCCTTCTTATTCTTCTTCTTCTCCTTCTCCTTCTTCTTCTTCTTCTTCTCCTTCTTCTTCTCCTCCTCCTCCTCCTCCTCCCCCTCCTCCTCCTCCTTCTCCTTCTCCTCCTCCTTCTTCCTTTGTTCCAGGGGTTGAACTCAGGAGCTCGTGCTTGCCGAGCAAATGTTTTTGCCACTAAGCTAAATCCTCGGCTGCATGGTTTCTTTATATGAATGCCCTTTTGAAATAAATTGACAAATGACTCTTAAAATTCCTATGGATTTAAGTACATGCAATAACTAAAACAATGTTGAATAAGAATAGAGTTGGAAGATTTTCAACTCATGATTTCAAAATTTACTTTCAATCTCCAATAATCAAGACAATATAGGAGTCTTATAAAGACATACATATAGATCAAGGGATCAATACATTTTCACCAGTGGGCCAAAATGACTCGGTGGATGAAGGAATAGTTTTTTAAAAACACATGGTGGTGGAAGAACTGAATAGCCACACACACACACGCACACACACACGCATGTACACACACATGCACACATACACGCACGCACACACACATACACACACGCATACACACACATACACACACACATACACACACATACATGCACACACGCATGTACACACACGTGCACACACACAAAAAGTGCATGTAAACATTAACTCAAAATGCATCACAGACTGGGCACAGAAGAACTCAAACTCTACAAAGAACTCAGGAATACATTGCCATTATGCTGAATTAGACAGTGTTTCTTAGCTATGATGCACAAAGTACAAGTAACCCAAGAGAAAATGTGCTTCATCAAAAACAAAAACTTTTGTGTCTGCAAGAACATCATCCATAAAAGGAAAAGCACAATCCATCAAACAGGAGGAAATGGTTACATATCACATTTTCTAGGGGACTTATGTCCAAATATGTAAAACAATTCTTTAGTGAGACGAGGTGGCCCACACCTGTAGTTCCAGCACTCAAGAGACTGAGATGGGAGGGTGGCAAATATAATACCAGCCTGGGCGACTTAGCCACAGCATGTCTCAAACCCCTGACCTAAGGGGCAAAACGCAGAAATCTCACGATTCAGTAACTAAGATCTGAATGACATTTTTCCAAAAAAAAAAAAAGTATGCAAATAACCAGAAGGTGCACAAAGAGATGCTCAATTAGTTAAATCCTTAAGGCGGGCTGGGGATGTGGCCCAGTGGCACAGCGCCTGCCTGGCAAGTGTGAGGTTCTGAGCAAATTAAGTTCACGAGCCGATGTACCACTGTACAGTATCTGTTAAATCAAAGTCACATGAGGACATTGCTTCAGACTAAGCCCCTGCATGGGACCCAACAAACCAGACCAGAGTTCACACTGGAGTCCCTCTTGCTAAAGTTCCACACTCACCAAACTGAAGCTAAGCTGTTTACCAACCTAGTGGAGAAACCAGGATTAGAGTGACGGCAGCCAAGTTTCCTAAGAAAGTCACTTTGATTTGGCTTTTTTAGGCAGAGAGAACAATGAAGTTTTGTGTAAGTAAATCCTTACACAAAAAAGTGGCCTGAAGTAACCCCTGGGTTAACTCATCAGCCAGGTCCCTCTGCCCCTGCTTCACAGGGAAAGTGACTCAGGGAGGACTGAGTCTTCCCTGAAATTCTCTATTCATCTTCTGAAATGAATAGAGAATCCTATTGGAAATTATATAAATATTTATAAAGGTATTACATTTACTAACAAGATGTCATTTGCTTTATTAAAATAATTTAATTTCAAATGAGCATCTCCAGAGAAATATAAGAACACAGAGCAGTAGCAA
>PVLA01010700.1:0-35536 GCA_004027455.1 Hydrochoerus hydrochaeris
ACATTTCTTATTCTTAAATTGTAGATTCTCTTATCATCTTCTAGCCTTTGTATTGTTACTGCCTGTTTCCTTGTTATTTTTAAGAGATCTTTCCTTTCATGATCACACACTGCCAACTTGTCTTCAAGTTTTGATAGTCTATCCTTAGTTTCTTTTAAGGTGTTTTGCCAGCTTTCAATGGAGTTTTTAATTTCCTGGTAGTCTCTTTGAATCTGCTTCATGTATTCTATATTTTCTTTATATTCTTTATTGAATGTTTCTCTCCTTTTTTTCTGTTCCTTCTTCCATCTGCATCACCCTGAGAGATGCTTCCTGAGAGCATTTCTTTTATTACTCTACTCATATCTTGCTTTACTTGATTTAATATTTCAGTTTTGAGCTTGTCTACAAGGTCCCGAAGATATCTCTTAATGTCCATTGAGGCCATGTCTGATGTGGTGTGTTTGCCACCCTCAGTCTCCCTTGCTTTTCCTTCTCCTGGATCAGTGCTCTCAGGGTTCTGGGCTGGGGGCCTCCTCCTGTCTCTCTCTCCTGTCATGGCCCTGGCTTCCTCCACACAGGTTACAGTGCAGGTCCCAGCCCCCTTCCCTGTTGGCCACGTTTCCTCTGAAGCATGCTGGCAAGGGAACTCTTCCCTGTCCTCCCTGCTCTTGTCATGGAGGTGCAAGCAGTGGCTGTGTTTGCCTTCCCCTCCCCACTGGGTCAGCCAAACTTCAGGTGCCTTCACCCGGTTAGTGCTTGCTAGGTGCAGGGAATCAATTTGGGATGGCTCATTGGGTCCCGGCCAGGGGCACGGCCCAGCCCAAGCAAATCCCACGAGTCTGCCTGCTCTTGGGAGGGAGGAACCAACTGAAGTCACTGTCGCTCCCAGTTCAGGCTTCTCCTGCCCAATTCCAACATGTTGCCCATTTGGTCATACCCTTCCTGTGGGGGGGGTCTCATTCCCAGCTCTGACCATGGATTAATGAAGGTCCCTTCACTGACTCTGCTCTCCATTGGGCTCACCAACCTCTGACTTCAGCACTGCTGTGTTTCCTGTGAGTGGTGGCAGGAATGAGTTTGGGTGGCTCAGCGCAGATTCATGCCTTTGTAAACTTGGCGGGTCACCGCAAACAAAAATGCTGTGTCCCGTAATTTTTAGCTGTTTCAGTTGTAGTCCTGAAGTATTTGATGAGCTTTTTTACATTTTAATTTCTTCCTGTGTCAAGAGGATCCATCTCCATCTGTCTAGGTCTCTCCAGGGTGTTTTATTCTGGCAAATGAGTTGTTTCTCCTGGGAGGCTTTGTATTTTGTGGCTCACTGATCTGCCATCTTGTCTTCTCTCTCTGTTGTTGTTCTTGAAGTCATAATCATTTTTATACCTATCTGGCACATCTTTTAGTACTCTTTGTAGGGTTGATTTGGTGGTCATGAAGTTCCTCAGTTGTTCTTTGTCATGGAAATATCTTATTTCTCCATCAGTTTTGAAGGATAGTTTTGCAGGGTATATCAATCTGGGTTGGAAATTGTTTTCTTTTAGGATTTGGATTACTTCACTTTATGGTCTTGAGTTAATTGTTTATGTTGAGAAATCTGCTGTTATTCTGATGGGCTTTCCTTTGGAGGTGATTTATTTCTTTTTTCTAACAGCTTTTAATATTGTTTTAATGCTGAATTTCTGGGATCTTGACTTATATGTCTGGGGATAGATTTATTTTGCTTATGGCTATTTGGATGTCTATATGCTTCACCTATCTGTATGTCAATTTCTTTCCCATGGTTGGGAAATTTTCTTCTATTACTTTCATAAGTCGTTCTTTTGCAGCATTTGTATTGACTTCTTGTTTGTTTACACCTATTATTTTTATCCTGTTTTTGTTAAAATCATCTAGCAAATGTTGAATTGTTATTTCCTGGTTCCTTGTTATTTTTTTGCTTCTTTTCCTCATCAGTAGCTACAATTTGGTCTTCAAGGTCTGAAAGTCAATCTTTGCTGTAACTGTTCTAAAAGTTTTGCCAGCTTTTGATGGAAATATTGATTTCTTGGATAATGCTTTGAGTCTGTTTCATGCATTCTAAATCTTTCCTATATTGTTCATTCAAGGTTTCCATCATTTTTCAATGATCCTTTATTTTTTTTAACTATATCTTCTTTAGATGTGCTCAACGTTTCTTTCATTATGTCTATTATTTCTTATTTTACCCGGGAGATTATTTATGTTGTGATTTTCTTTACAGCTTCAAAGAATTGTTTCTTTACTTCAGTTGCTATCATTTCAGAAATTTCAGGTGTGCCAATTACACTTTCTCATATGTCCATATCTCCTGGACTTGTTTGGGTTGAGTTGGAGTTCTTTTTTTTTTTTTTTTTTGGTTCTGGGGATTGAACTCATGACCTCACAACTTGCCAGGCAGGTGCTTATGCTGCTGAGCTAAATCCCCAGCCCCTATGAGCTGGAGTTTTGAGGTGACATTTTGCTCTTTCTTTTGTCATTTTCCTGCACTCTCTTTGGGCATCTGAATGCAAAGTCACAGTTGTTGACTGTGACTGTCCATGTTGGAGAGACCTCTTTGGACTTTCCCTGATTCCATGTAGTTTACTGAGGCTCTCTAGCTACCTGGGTTCATTAGGCCGGCCCTACCCAGCCCTTGCATGGTGCACTGAGGCTGCCAAACTGGGTGATGTTTCCTGGGCAAATCTTCAGCAGGCCTTGCTTGGTGTACCAATACTTCTCATCTGGTTAGAGTCACTAGGTGGGGCTCTAGCAGCATCTGCATTGCACACCAAGGCTCCCTGTCTGGTTGGGGTCACTGGGTGGGTCTAAGCAATACCCATGTGGTGCACTGAAGCTCCTTGATTGATTGGGGTTACTGGGTGGGGCTTTACCAGATGTCATAGGGCACATTGAGGCTTCTTGGCTGGTTTGGGTACCTGGATGAATTTTCAACAGGCCCTGTGTGGTGCAAGATAGCTCCTTGGATTGTGTCAAAATCTTTTCTTTGCTTGATAAGTTTTCTGTCATGACTTTGGTAACAGGTTTTTAAACGTCATTTGTGGTATCTCCTGCTTTTCATTGACTCCAGTCATTCTTATATTATTCTTAGCATCATCTAGCAGCTGCTGAATTGATTTCTCATGGTCCCTTGATATTTTGAAGAAATCTTTTCATGACTGCTAACCACAATCCTGTCTTCTATACCTGATATTCTGGCCTCATATTGGCTTGTTGTGCTGCATATACTTTCAGTGGAATTTTTACTTTCCTGGATATTTGCTTGAATCTGCTTCATGGATTCCATTTTTTTCTTATGTTGGGAATTCATGATTTCCTTCTTTTTTTCTAAGCTCTTCTATTTTTTTAAAAATCTGTATCTGTTCACTAAGCCTGTCTTTCAATTTGGTCACCATCCCTGTAGTTATCTGAGAAATTATTTCTGATTTGATTTTTTCTAGAACCTAATTCATGTGCTTTGTTACTTTCACTATTATCACTTTAGAGATGCCAAGTGGGTGGCTTTCAAAGTGTTCCATGTCATTGGCCCCGCACTCACCTTTTATGAGCTAGAAGTATGGGGTTGCATTTGTTTAAGTGTTTTCTCATTTTCTGTTTTTTGAGCTTAATTCCTGGTTGATGCTTATAAATTGCTTATGGTGAGTAGCTTTATGGCAAGTATTTAGAACCTTTAGGAAATGACTACTTCTGTTAGGTGTCTTCCAAATGTAGCTGGTTTTTGGGTTTTGAGTTTGTGACAAGATCCTGTCTCTTTAATTTATTGTGGTTGAGAATTTGCTGCTTACTTAGCCCAAGTCCTGGTTCTTTGACACTAGCCTATAATATTTTTTATGACCCTTAGATAATCTTAGTCTTGGAATAGTAGGAAGAACAACTAGTTAAAACAATTATGTTATCTTGGCTAAAGTGGTACAATCAGTAATGACAATAGCATCAAACACAGCCTAGAAAATTACAAACTGAGGTAACTATTAATTTGCCACTTTTAACCATATGAAGTAGATTTGTGGTTATATAAAAAGATCAAAAATGAACCAGAAAATTATATGCAGTAAATAAGCCCTTAGCAGTGATTTTACCTTCAAGAGAGAAAATTTAAAGGGAGTTGAGGGGAAAATAGAAGAAGAGGTTAGAAGTAGGCTGGTGGACAAAGTAAGATCATGCAAGAACCTTGTGAAGAAGTCAGAAGGGCAAGAGAGAAGGAAAAAAATAAAAACAAGAAGATAAATAATAACAACCAAAAAACTCATAGAAATTGTGTTCACACTCATATAAAAACAAGGACAAACAAGAAAAAGACAAAACAAAACAAAAACAAGAAAAGAATGAAAACTAAATAATAAGAAAAAAAAAATCCATGTCTCTGCTGTCACTGGTATACAATGTGGGCAGAAAATCCAGATCTGTGTTGACCATTTTGAGAAAGCCAGCTGTAGCTCTGCAGCAGGGTACTGAATAATCCTGAGGAGGCTACAACTTTAGTTTCACTGAAGTTCAGGCTGGTTTCTGGCTATGAGGCTGGAACCAGATTTTTTTCAACCTGTAACAGTCCATGTACCTCCTTCCTGCTTGAACTCAGCTCACTGCTGGTTAGAACTCTGCTCACTGATCTGCCAACTTGAAATCCACAGCCTGACCTTGTTACTGGGAGCCACTGCTTAGAGCTGGCCAACAGCTATTTCAAGTTGTAAACACAGTTGGCCTCCTCTCAAAGATGATTCCAAATAACCCAAATAACCAACCAGCCACTGCATACCTCTCCACCCACTGTTCCATTTTACTGGATCATCTCTCTGTGGAAGCCTCTGGGATCACCAGTCATCACCATTCATCTATAGGTTCAAACTCCCATGCACTGGGCTTAGGCAGAAAGTGCTGTCTGCCCCTTCCTTCTTTTTAAATTAAAGTCTCTCTCTTTGCTCTCACCATGGGGTTCAATTATCAGTTGATATTCTTCCTGGGTCTTGGGAACTCACTTCCCTCCTCTTTCTCACATTACTATATTCCAAATCTCAGAGAGGTTGTTTCTCTCTCACACTCCTCCATATTCCCTTATTTATTTATTTTCAACGCAGAGTTTCACTATGTAGGTTAGGCTGGCCTTGAATTCACTGTGTAGTGTGGGCTGGCCTTGAATTATGGATAATTTTTCTATTTCACCCTTCCTGAGTGCTAATATTACAGGCATCCAACACCATACCCACCTGCCATTGATTTTAAGACACCCCATTATTTTATGTAATAATAAAAAACAATATTGCTATTTATCAGATAATATTAATTTCTAAGATACATTCTAATTCCAGATATATTAAAAAATAGTTTACCTATAAGTAGGCAGTTTATGATTTCATTATATAAGATTATAGACTTTGCAAATCTAATTTATGGTAAAAAAGATCAGAGTAAAGTTTCCTTAGTAAATGGTATTAGAGGGGACTAACAGAAGATACAGGAAGGAATTTTCTAGTAAAAACACTATGCCTTTTAAGAGAATGATGGCATTTGTCAAAGGTCATTTACTGGTAACAATCTATAGAAGGCATACTATTGTCTGGTTCATACTTATTTTTTTAATTTTTAACTTTTTATTATTTTAAAAAATCCATTTTATTCAAACATAAAAAGAAAAAGAAAAGAAGAAAAAGGAGAAGGAGAAAGAGAAGAAGGAGAAATTACAATAAAATTTCAAAGCACGTTTATCTGGGTGTAACAATAATATATACATTACTCATTGTGATCCTGAAATCATTCACCCAGAGTGCAAGACAGTCTTCAATTGATGGAACAATAACAGTAAAAATCTTTCTCTTCAGTGAACTCAGAGAAATCAGTAGTATAACTATCTTAACTAGTTTTTTTATATACATATACATACACATATACATGTTGTTTCTTTCAGCTTCTCACACTGAGAAAATATGTTTATACATGTGTGTCTGATTTATTTCACCAAGGAGTATGATCTCCAGTTGTATACTTTTACCTATAAAAGTCTCCAGTTTATCCTTCTTCATGGCTGAGTAGTACTCTATTGTATTTTATCCACTGCCCATTCTCTTATAGTGTTGGTACCAGTGTTACTAGAACTATCTATCTATCTATCTATCTATCTATCTATCTATCTATCTATCTATTTATCTATCTATATTTATCTATCTATCTATTACCTGTTTTTCTAATATCTATCTATCTATATCTATCATTTTTCCATCATCTTTTTTGGCAGTACTATGGATTGAATCCAGAGTCTTCACACTGAAATCCCTCCCCTCTGGTCAGCACCTCCTTCCCCTTATTTTTAAGGGACAGTTTCACTAAGTGGCTGTACTCTCCAGGTTGGCTCAAACTTGTGATCTTCTTGCTTCAGTCTCCAGAGTGCTGGGATTACAGTTGTGTACCACTATCCCTGGCTACCATGCTTTTAAACTTTGGAGTTCATGGAGATACCTTATCATCTGACTTCACTGAAGATAGTATTCAAAGGCAGGTTTTCAGTTATTTTTCTGGTTTTTCTTCCCTGTGGGAAAGGTCCAGGGAGATTTAAAAAACTTTACCTCTGCTGTATTTTTTCAGAATTGTGGGGGAAAAGAACTAGGACAGTACAGGTTCTGTGACTATAAACCATGTTTAAGGTATGTTTAGGAGAATGGTTTTCAGGAAGCGAGTTATAATATTTTTAATTTTACACCAAAGAAGTAATAACATTAACAGACGTTTACTACAGTATTTTTGTTTGTTTTTTTGAGACAGGGTCTTGTGCCATGCTGAACAGGCCATGCTCTCACTTTGAAACTCAGGCTGGTCTTGAACTTGCAATGATCCTCCAGCCTCAGCCTCCTGAGTGCTGGGATTGCAGCCACCACCTCTGGCTCAGTGTTTTTATATAGGTTTTCTCCACACAAGTGTATGAGAACACTCATCTAAATTGATATAATTATATGATTTTTTTAAAACTCTAACTTTTTGAATTTAACTTTTAATTATATGAATTATTTACAAATACTTTCTTTTATAAGAGACCTGACTGACTGGCCCATCTTTAACAGAATCTGGGCCCTGACCCTTTGCCTCACTGACTCAGCATTTCAAATCATTTTAGCATTAACCAGAGTTAACTATAATTAAGAAAGTGAATCCATTCATAGCAATTTTGAGGAATTATCTGTGCTGTTGCTGTTCTTTTGCTGTCCTTTTGTGACACTGAGAAATTTAGAGACATGTTCCTGTCTCTCTGTCTGTGCCTTTATAATGTGATGGCTTTGAGTTTCCATTTTATCTTTGCTTGGCAAGCTTAGTATTCTTCAGAGCACTGCTAACTAGTGGGCTTTTAGCTTGGCTTTGATTGTTTTGATTAGGCTGCATTACGATTCATGTGGCTCATGGAAAATAAATAAATAAATAAATAAATATCTTCATAGAACCAGATGGTGTGTAGTTGCTTGACACTCCATGGAGCTACCTTCAAAGTTTCAGTCAGATGAATGCAATACTACCTTGCTCTATGTACACTGTGTAGCAAGTGGTACCCCCTGGACAGTGCATTGTGGCCTCTGGTACACAACCTGGGCCCCTCCTTACTCTGCTTTTTCTGTATACTGATTCCACGTTGTAGAGTATGTCTTCATAGCAGGTAAAAGTGTTGTAGTGGCTCAGGAGAAAATGAAGCCTGAAAAAAAGCATCTTTATAATTCATTGGCTCTTACTGAGTCTTAACCCCAGTCTGAGCCAATAATGGAGGTCAAGAAAGGATGGTGTGTTGACCAGCTCATATCTGATTCAGGTTCCACTGATGTAACAATGTAGGAGAAAGCTGCTCCTTCAGAACCTCTGCTGAAGTGGGAGGGAGAACAGAGTCACGTGGCATAGGGGTTAGCATAGGGGGCTGTGATAAGGAGTGGCTTCATGTGGTCTAGATGGCACTTTCCCTGAAGACATAGTGTATCTCAGTGCTTGAGAGTGTGGGCAATGGACTCAGCCTACCTGGATTCTAACATTAGCTTTATCATTCTCAGGTATGTGGCCTTGAGTGAACTCTCAAACCTCTCTGTGTTTGTTTTGTCAACTGTACAATAGGATCATTGTGACATAAGATTGTTGTGACACAATATTAATTTTATGTAGTACTTAGAACATTGACTAGCACAGGAAAAATCTGGATAAATCTTTGTCATTATTGAGATTTAGGAGAGATTAGGGAAATCCTCAATATAGCCAGTGTTCAGTAAAGGGTAGAGTTCCTTCAGCCAAGGCTGTGAAACACTGATTAGAAACAACTCCTTTCATCAGCTCATCTATCTGTGTCAGGAATTGGCAGGTTCTATTCATTTGAATTCTGAGGTGTGGTTTGTTTTGAGGTGGCTCCAGGGATGAAAGTACAGCTGACAAATATCATTAAGGACAATCCATTGTTTTGTTTGAAACACAAACGTTGCTCTAGAACTTTAGACTCTGATTCATGATATCTCAAATGTTGCTCTAGAATATTAGACTCTGATTCATGATGTCTCCACCTGCCTGGGCAGCAGCATTTTTTTTCAATTTTTGGTGCAGTATACTGATTTGTAAACCGTTTATAGCTCATCTCTCCACTTAACCAGATGTACCACAGACACAGGCAGGCTAGGGGGAAACTATGGACTGTGCTTAAACTTTCTCTATAATGAAGTGTAAACTATCCTTTTGAATAGTACTTTTGTTTATAAATACAAGTCTCAAATGTGGTCATTATGTAAGGCCTGAAAAACAAAAAAGACTTGTGTTCCAAGTATTTTTTCAAACCCAAATGTTGAATTCTCTGTGCCTGTGTCCAGCTTGGCATCTTATTTGCTTCAGTACCCTCCTCTCATCTCCTTCTTTGCAACATTCCCAGATCTTGGCAGCAAACGGCATGTGAAGCTGGATGCATTCTTATTCTATACAGAAGGGTTATATAAATCTTCCTATTTTAAACTAATTTATTTTGCTCTTTATTTCTTTTGTGTGCTTTTAGGAATCCACTTGAATTCTTAATGTGCTATATTCCTGGCAAGATTTGTGTTCTATTTTAAGCAAGACAAATTAATTTTAATTATTTTAGCTAAGCATTCATATATTTCTGTGACAGTTGTCCTTGCCAGGCACTGATAAAATCAGACTGATTCTGTATCCTTTTTAGCCAGTTCTTTGTCCCCCAAATTCTACTTTTGATATTTTATTTTCTATATTTAAAAATAGTCTTTGGCTTAGCTAAAGGATCTATTTCCTGCATAGTTACTTCCTACTATGTAGTGTTAGTGCCATGAGAGCAAGGCAGTCAGGAACTCCACCATGCCTTAGGTAGATGTCTTCCCACACACTTCAGGGAGCCTTCTTCTGCTTGTTCACCTTGCTAACACCTTCTCATTTTTCTACCTGTAGGCCAACATACTCACTCTGCTGGGAAACTTTCCAGGATCCCTCTGACTTAGATATTCTGCCCCAGGCTCTCTTGGGATCACCATTCTTGGGGAAAGCATTGCAGTTGGACTATGGACATTGAGTCACATGTTTGCCTTCTTCACTAGGAGGAAGCCAGAAAGCGATGACATCCAATCGGGCTTACTCTTCTCAGTGTCTGATTGAGAATCAGGAGAATGCATGAAATATACTTTCTGAGTGATTATTCTGTACCAGTTAATGTAATAGGCTCTAGGGGGACACCAAGACATTGTCATTTTAAAGATTACAGTCTAATGAAAAATATACACTAGGGTAATAATTTTGCATATATCACTATATAATCATTCTGATCAGTGCTTTGAAGAAAAAGAATAAGATGTTATGAATATCCAGAGATAGGATAAGCAGGCCTTTTACCTGGGTGGAAAGGGAGAGGGAGGGCTGAGAGTTTTTCCAGGCAAGAGTTCCTGGGGTATACTGAAGGAACACACAGATAACTGTGTATGAAGAGAATGTGCTGACTTGGCCTGGCCTGTTTTTTCTGAAGGTGACAAAACTCTGATTTTTTTTCTTGGCCATATTCCTCCCCTTTTTTTTCATCCAGCTCTCTCTCTCTTTCTAACAATGGGCACTTGGCCTGGACAAACTGGGTGTGCAATCGCCCAGGCCTTCTCCCATGGGACTAATTTATGCCTGGCTGTACACCTATGGCAGAGGGTTTTTGACATAGTTATGTATTTCTTTCAGCATTTGGGAGATGTGTTTGACAGCAAAGAATAGAGATGGGTGAAATAGGTTGCTGATTTTCTTTGAGCACCTGAGCCCAGGCATGTCTGAACTCTTGTATATACAGTTGTGCCTAAATTCACATATATGCCGCTCATCATTGGTTTGCTTGGTTTTTTGAGACAGGGTCTCACTATATAGTGTAGACTGGCCTTGTGCTCACTATGCAGCTCAAGCTGGCCTCAAACTCACAGTGATCTTTCTGTGTCAGCCTCCTGAGTGCTGGGATTACAGCTCTGCTCCACCACACCTGGCTTTCTTTTTTTTAAATTTTGAGACAGGATTTTGTTAAACTGCTATGTTGCTTGGGCTGAACTTGGATTTGTAATTTTCCTGCATAAGCCTCCCAGAGTGCAGTAATTATAGAACTGTGCCACCACGCTCCACCACACATGGCTCTTAAAAGTCTTTTTGGGGAAAAGGATTTAATCATATTTTATTAGTACATATTTGCAGTATGTAATGTGGGTTTTTTCAGTATGTAATGTTTACACACCTTGTGGGGAGTTTATACATGTACATAACACATTTTTTTATTTATTTAAAGAAAGAAGGAAAGAAAGAAAGAAAAAACAAAATAGAAAAAAGAAAAAAGGTAGAATGATACAGAATTTTAAAAAAATTAACACTAGGAAATCGCTAGTTAATGTATTACATATTATCATCTTAGAAATAGTTGTTCAGGTTACAAAATCAAAGCATAAAAGGTGGACAGACACTCAAACATTGACAGTGCAAATCATTCAGTTCAATGATCCAACAGAAATTTAGTAATATGGTTATCTATCTTACACACTTATACATACTGTTATATCCTTTAGAGCACTTCCCTTTCACTTTTACAATATCTATTATACATTTTGGATCTTATTACTGTTTCAGTTTTTATTATTTTTTACACTAGAGAGACAATGTGATATATACTAATGTGAGTCTTGTTTATTTCACTTATGAGGCTATCTCAAGCTTATTCCATTTACCTATAAAGGCCTCAAGATCATCCTTTTTTATAGCTGAGTAATATTCTATTGTATAAAAATACCACCTTTTTCATCCACTCTGAAGTTGAAGGGTATTTTGGTTGTTTCCAAGATCTAGCTATCACAAATAGTGCTGCTACAAACATGGGTGCACATGTATCACCATGACATGATATTTTCATTTTTTTCTGGAAAATACCCAGGAGGGGAATAGTTGGATTGAATGGAACTTCCAACCCTAGTCTTCTAAGGAATCTCCATACTGATTTCCACAGTGGCTGCACCAGTCTACACTCCCACCAACAGTGGAGAAGTGTTCCTTTTTCCCTGCAGTCTTGCCAACATTTGTTATTGGTTGATTTCTTGAGGTGACCATTCTTTCTAGAGTGAGATGAAATCTCAATGCTATTTTAATTTGCATTTCTTGAATGACCAGTGATGGTGAACATTTCTTCATGTATTTATTTGCCATTTGTATATCTTCATCTGAGAAATGTGTGTTCATCTCCAATGCCCATTTTTGGAGAGAGTGTTTGAATTTGGAGGGTTTGATGTTTTTCAATTCTTTATATGTTTTGGATATAAGTCCTTTGTCTGAGAGATTGTCAGCTAAAATTTTTTCCCATTCTGTGGGCTTTCTTTTCACCTGGTTGGTGATTTCTTTTGAAGTGCAAAAACTTTTTAATAATATCAGGTCCCAGTTGATGATTCTTTGAAGTGTTTCCTATGTAGTTTGCATTTTGTTAATGAATTCTCTGCCTACCGCTATGTCTCCAAGATTTCTACCTACCTTGTTCTCCCGTAGATTTAGTGTTTATGTTTTAATGTTTAAATCCTTGATCCATTTTGACTTTAGTGCATGGTGATAGGCATGGGTCTAGTTTTAGTCTTTGGCATGTGGAAAGCCATTTTTTCCAACAGCACTTATTAAAGAAGCTATCTTTTTTCCAGTAAACATATTTAGCCCCTTTGCCAAATATAAGGTGGCTGAGTGTCTTTGTAGTAGTGTTTGCATCTTCTAATCTGTTCCATTGATACTCAGGTCTATTTCTTTGCCAGTACCATGCTGATTTTATTACTGTGGCTTTGTAGTATAGTTTCAAGTCAGGAATTGAGATGCCTCCTGTCATGCCTTTGTTGCCCAGACTCACCTTTGCTATTCTAGGTTTCTTCTGTTTCCAAATGAATTTTAGGAATATTTTTTCTAGATCTGTAAGGTATGTTAATCGTATTTTGATTGGGATTGCATTAAATTTGTATGACAGTTTGGGAAGTATTGCCATTTTCACAATGTTGGTTCTTCCTAGCCAAGAGTAAGGAATATTCTTCCATTTTCTAATATGCTCTTCAATCTCTTTTTTTTTAGAGTAGTATAATTTTCAGTATATAGGTCTTTTACATTCTTGGTTGATTCCTAAGTATTTTATTTTTTTAGATGCTATTGTGAAAGGTGATATTTCCATAATTTATCCCTCAATGAGTTTTTGTTTTTGTACAAGAATGTTATTGATTTTTGAGTGTTGACTTTTCATCCAGCTACACTGCTGAATTTGTTTCTTAGCTCTAGTAGTCTTTTAATGGAGTTTTTTGGGTCTTCTATGTAAAGTGCCATGTCATCTGCAAATAATAATTTAACTTCTTCTTTTCGTATCTTTATTCCTTTTATTTCTTTCTCTTGTCTGATTGCTCTGGCCAATAATTCTAGAACTATATTGAATAGGAGTAGTGATAGTGGACATCTTTATCTTGTTCCTGATTTTAGAGTGAAGGTTTTCAGTTTTTTCCATTTAGTATAATGCTGGCTGTTGGTTTGTCAAAAATGGTCATTATCATTTTGATGTACATACTGTGTATTATGAGTTTCTGTATGGTTTTTATCATGAACAGGTGTTGGATTTTATCAAAAGCTTTTTCTACATCTATTTGAGATGACCATGTGATTTTTAGTTTTGGTTCTGTTGCTGCAGTATATTACATTTATTGATTTGCATATATTAAACTATCCCTGCATTCCTAGTATAAATCCTACTTATTTGTGATGTATAATCTTATTGATTATTTGCTCCATTTATTTGCCAATATTTTATTGAGAATCTTTGCATCAATGTTCATTAGTGAGACTGGCCTATAGTTCTGGTTTTGGTATCAGAGTGATACTTGCCTCCAGGTATGAGTTAGGGAGGATTGCTTCTCTTTCAATTTCATTGAAGAGTTTAAGGAGTATTGGCATCAAGTCTTCTCTAAATTTCTTACAGAATTCAGCCGTGAATCCATCAGGACCTGGGCTTTCTTTGTTGGTAAATTTTTAATCATGTTTTCAATTTTGGTAGCTGTTATTGGGTTATTAAAATTGTTATATTTTCTTGATTGAGCTTTGGTAGTTCATATGTTTCTAGAAATCTGTTCATTTCCTCTGTATTTTCCACCCTATGTGAGTAGAGGTTTTCAAAGTAGGTGTTCATGATCTTTTGAACTTTCATGGGATCTGTAGTAATTTCCCTCTTTTCAGTCCTTATTGCATGGAGTTGGGTTTTTTCTTTCTTTTTCTTGATAAGGTTGGCTACAGGTTTATCAATTTTGTTTATTCTCTCAAAATACCAGCTCTTTTATTTGTTAATTTTTAATTGTTTTTTAGTTTCAGTTACATTAATTTGTGCTCTGATCTTTACAATTTCCTTTCTTCTATGAGCTTTGAGTTTGACTTACTCTTCCTTTTCTAGAAGCTTGAGATGTAGCATTAAGTTGTTTATTTGTGCTTGTTCCATTTTCTTGATGTGACAATTTATTGCTATATATTTTCCTCTTAGATGGCTTTCACTGCATCCCACATATTATGGTATGTTGTATTTGCATTTTCATTGTATTGTAGGTATTGTTTGATTTCCTCTTTAATTTCATCTGTAACCCACTGGTTGTTCAGAAGGTTGTTATTTAATTTCCATGTACTTATGCAGGTTTTGAAGTTCCTTTTGCCATTGATTTCCAATTTCAGTGCGCTATGGTCAGATATTATGCATGAGATAATTTCAATCCCTTTGCATTTACTTAAGAATGCTTTATGGATTAATATATGGTCTATTTTGGAGAATGTCCCATGTGCAGCTGAGAAGAATGTATATTCTGATGTGGTTGGGTGGAACACTCACCTTCCACTAAGTCCATTTGCTCAAAGGTATGATTCAATTCTGTGTTTTCTTTGCTTTTTGTCTAGTTGATCTATCTCTTTGTGAGAATGGGGTATTAAGGTCCCTCTTATAACTGTATTCTTGTGTATTTGGTTTTCATGTCCATTAGTATTTGTCTTATATAGTTGGATGCTCCTGTATTTGGTGCACATATATTTATAATTGTTAGTTCTTCCTCTTGAATTTTTCTAGTAACAAGTATGTAGTGACCTTCTTTATCTCTTTTAATCATTTTAGGTTTGGAGTTCACATTGTCTGCAAACAGAGTAGTTACCCCTGCTTTTTTCTGGGTTCCTGATTTCCATCCTTTGACTTTTAATCTATGAGTTTCCTTTTGAGTCAGATGTGTTTCTTGTATACAGCATTGAGGCCATTTACATTTATGGATATAACTGATATGCACTGGCTGAACTTTGCCATGTTATGTTCCAGTTGTTTGTTTTCTGTTTTCCCCCCTTGTTTAATTGCTTGTCCTGCTTGCTGGTTTCTTTCTGTTGTTCTGAAAATCATGGTCATTTTTATCTGTATCTAGTATGTCTTTCAATACTCTTTCTGGGTTGGTTTGGTGGACATGAATTTCTTCAGTTGTTCTTTTTCATGGAAGTATCTTGTTTTTCCATTAAATTTGAAAGACAGTTTTTCTGGGTACATCAATCTGGGTTGAAAGTTGTTTTCTTTCAGGGTTTGAAACACCTCACTCCAAGCTTGTCTTGACCTGAAGGTTTGTGCTGAAAAGTCTGCCATGATTCTAATGGGCTTTCCTTGATAGGTGAGTTGTGTCTTTTCTCTAACAGCTTTTAGTATTCTTTTTTTTATGCTGTATGTCTGGGATCTTAATTAATATGTCTAGGTGTATATTTATGCTGGTTGTGACTGTTTGGCATTCTATATGCCTCACTTATCTGCATATCAGATTTTTCTCCATGTTTTGGAAATTTTCTGTTTGTATGTCTGTGAATAGTTTACCTATGTCATTCATGTTGGCTCCTGCATCTTCACTGATGCCTATTAGTCTTATATTGTTTCTCTTGGGCACAGAGAACACATCTTAATTATTTTTCATCCCTTTTCCCTCTCCTCCCTCCACCTCCACCTCTAAATCCCATTCCCATTTGAGAAAAATCTATCTTTCTATAATGTCTTTTTTATTTTGTTATTTATTTATAATTTAGGTTTCTCACATAAGAAAAACCACGTGATATTTAAACTTGTGTGTCTGATTTCACTTAACTTTATGATCTTAAGGTGCGTCCATTTTCCTATACATGGCTTAATTTTATTTCTTTATGGCAGAGTAATATTCCATTATGTATAAATACCACATTTTCTTCATATATTCATCTGTTGATGGACGTATTGGCAAGATTTAGCTATTATGAATTGTGGTGCTATAAGCAATCATGAGCATGGATGTATCACCATAATATGATGTTTTTAACTCTTTTGGGAAGAAATATAGAAAGGAAATAGCTAGGCCAAATGGAATTTCCATACTGATTTCCATAGAGGTTTTACATTCTCATCAAAAATGTAGAAGGACACATTTTCTCAACAGTCTCACCAACATTTATGATTGATTTTTTTGAGATGTGGTCCTATTCTGTAGTGTGGGCTGATCTTGAATTCAGTATGTAGTGCAGGTTTCTCAAACTCACAGCAGTCCCCCTACCTCAGCTCCCTGAGTGCTGAGATTACAGACATGTGCCATCACATTCAGCTTCTTTGTTGTTTTTTGAGTCAGGGTCTGGCATGTAGTTCAGGCTCATAAGCACTTCATAAGTACTCATAAGTAGCTCAGACTGGCCTTGAACTTGAGGCAATCCCCCTGCTGAAGCTTCCCAGATTCTGAGAGTTACAGGTGTACAGCATCACCGTGTCCAGGTTATTTGACTTTTTGAAGATGGTCATTATTCTTGAGGTAGAATAGAATCTCAGTGTTTTACTTTGCATTTCTCTAATGGCTAGTAATGTTGAGTATATCTTCATGTACTTATTGGCTATTTATACTTCTTCCATAAAGTGTCTATTCACTTCACTTGCCAATTTTATTATTGGGTCTTTTTTGGGGTGCCTCATTTTTGGAGGTTCTTGTATATTCCAGATATTAGTCCTTTGTCTGAGAAACAGGTGGCAAATCTTTTTTCCATTTGGTAGGTGTTCTTATGACTCTGTTTGTTGTTTCTTTTGCTATATAATTTACTGATTCTCAGGACTATTTCCTATGCAGTTGATTCTGTTCATAAAGTCCTTGCCTACACTTGTGACTTCAAGAATTTTATTTGTCATTAGACTAAGTGTTTCTGCTTTAGCATTTAGTTCTTTCATCTATTTTGATTTTAGTGAGATTTTGGTGAGAGATTGCTGTATCTCACACAGCTCTCAAAGTTCCCAGGGTTGGGGGTGGGAGTCAGTAACAGGGTGGAGAAATAAAGATGAAACAGAAAGGTAAGCTCAGGTGGAGCCATCTCTCTGGATGGAAGGAAAGGAACTGCTCAGCCATGATAGTGCATATTTTATACATTTGGCAGGTTGGTATCATGTGACACCTCCTTTGCCTAACAACTATTGTTTAGATTGTCTCAGTTTTTGTCATTTAGTACCATGCTGGCTGTTCACTTGTCATAGATGGTCTTCATCAGATTGAGATAAAGACCTTTATCAGATTGAGATAAAGGCCTTCTATTCCAATTTTCTGTAGGGTTTTTTAAAAAATCATGAATGGTGCTGGGCTTTGTCAAAAGCTTTTTCTTCATCTATTGAGATGATCATATGATTTTTGCCCCTAGCTTTGTTAATATGGTGTATTAAATTTATTGATTAATATATATTGAACCATCCTTGTATCTCTGGGATGAATCCTCCTTGATAATGGTAGACAATCTTTTTCATGATTTGCTGCAGTCTTTTTGCCAGTATCTTATTGAGGATTTTTGCATAAATGTTCATAAGGGAGACTAGTCTGTAATTCTCTTTCTTAGCTGGGTCCTTCTCTGGTTTTGGAATCAGAGTAATACTCAATTCAAAGGAATGATTTTGGGAACATTGTTTCCCTTTCAATTTAATTAAAGAGTTTTAGAAATAGTGGTGTTAGGCCTTCACTAAATTTCTTGTAGAATTCAGCAGTGAATCTATCAGGGCCTGAGCTTTTCTTTGATGATAGGTTTTTAATTAATCTTCAATTTCATTTATTGATATTGGTTTATTTAGGATTTTTATATCTTCTTTATTCAGCTTTGGTAATTCATACGTATTCAGGAATCTGTCCATTTCTTCTGTGTTGTACATCTTATTAGAACACAAATTTTCAAACTAGGTATGGATGTTTTTCTGGATTTCTGCAGGGTCCATTGTGATTTCACCTTTTTCATTCCTAATCTCATGGATTTGAGTCTTTTCTTTCCTTTTTTTGATAAGGTTGGCTAAGGATTTGTCAATTTTATTTAATCTTTCAAAGAAGCAACTCTTTGATTCATTGATTCTTGGATTTTTTTCATCTCTAGCTTGTAACTTTCTGTTCTAATGTTTATAATTTCCTTCCTTGTATGAGCTTTTGGTTTAACTTGCTTTTTCTAAAAGTTTGAAGTTCCACATGAAGTTGTTTATATGCACTTGCTCTGTTTTCCTGATATGGGTATTTACTGCTATAAATTTACATCTTAAGATTGTTTTCATTGTGTCCCACAAGTTCTGGTATGTTGTATTTTCATTATCATTCAACTGTAAAAATGGTCTAATTTCTTTTTTCATTTCATCTGTGACCCATTTGTTGTTCAGTAGGGTGTTACTTAATTTCCCTGTGTTTATGAAGCTCTTGTGGCTTTCTTTGGCATGGATTTCCAATTTCATTGCACTGTTGTCTGACAGTATGCATGGGAGAATTTCAATTCCTTTGCATTTACTTAAGCATGTTCTATGAGCCAGTATATTGTTTATTTTGGAAAATGTGTCATGTGCAGCTGAGAATGTGTATTCTGATGTTGGGTGGAACACTCTATAGACATCTACTAAGTCCATTTGTTCAAAAGTTTGATTGAGTTTTGATATTTCATTATTGATTTTTTTGTCTAGTTGATCTGTCTCTTTGTGACAGTGGGGTATTGAGGTCTCCTAATAATAGTATTAGGGCCTATTTTATTTTTCATGTGTGTTAGTAATTGTTTTATATAGTTGGGTGCACTGGTACTTGTTGCATATGTTTTTATGGTTGTTATCTCTTCCTCTTGGATTATTCCCTTTACAATATTGTAGTGATATTCCTTATCTCTCTTAATCAGTTTTGGCTTGCAATTCACTTTGTCTGCAAATAGAATAGCTACCCCTGCTTTTTTCTGGATTCCTGTTGCATGGAGTCATCCTTTGACTTTTAGTCTTTCTTTTTGAATTGTGTTTCTTCTATACAGCATATTGTTGGATCTTGATTTTTGATCCATTCTGCCAGTCTGTGTCTTTTGACTGGTGAATTGAGACCATTAACATTGATAGTTACAGCTGATATGTATTGACTTATTCTTGTCATGTTATTTTCCTGTCTTTGGCTCCTCCTCTTTTTTCCCTTCCCTCTAATTATTTGCCTTCCCTAGTAGATTCCTTGTGTTTGGGTTCATGGAGCTGTAGTCTGTATTATCTTTTTCTAGAATGTCCTTCAGAACATTTTGGATTGCTAATTTGGTGATCATAAATTTCCTCAGATGTTCTTTGTCATGAAAGTATCTTATTTCTCCATCATTTTTTTTTATTTAAAGAGAAGGGGGGAAAAGCAAAAAAGAAAAAAGGGTAGAAACAATACAGAATTTCAAAAAAAACCAGTAAGAAATCACTAGTTGATACATTACATATTGTCTTCTTGGATATAGTTGTTTGAGTTACAAAATTAAATTATACAAAGTGGACATTCAAACAGTGAGGCTGCAAACAGTTCTGTTCACCAATCCAACAAAAACTTAGCAACATGGTTATTAATGCTACACACTTAAAGATACATGCAGTTATACCCCTTAAAGCACTTTCTTTTCCTCCTTTTGCTTTTTAAGTCCATTATCTGTTTAGTTATATCATGTTTCAGATTTCTCAGTACCTTACTGATCTGTTTTGTTGTTGTTATTTACTTTTTAAAATTTATTATTAATTAATTAATTTATTTATTTTGAAGGTAGTAAAATACAGCAGAAAAAGACAGGACAAAGCCAATTGAGGCAGTGCAGTGAAACTGGTACAGAACTTCACAGCAGGTTACCAGGATAACAGCAATAGGTACAATAGAATATCTGATTTTCTTCACAATAGTTGTTTCTTCAATCAGGTAGAGCAATATTGAAGGAAATACCAAAATTATAAAAACAGAATATTGAATAGAGCAATACTATTGATCAAAACAGAGCAAAACAGAGATAAAAATATTTGCCTTCAAAGAAGAAATTCAAAAAAATGGCAGAAGAAAATCCCCTTATTTGCTATATTTCATATAGTCAAACTCACAAGAGATGCTCAGATCTCTGGCTCTCACTTGCTAGTTGGGGAGGTGAGATGGATGTTTGATTGTTAGTCTGTGGGCTGGTAGGCTCACAGCTGCCCATCAGAGCAGTGAGCTGGCTGCCTGTTTTCCCAGCGCTCCAAGTTCCAACATGGTGCAGATCTCAGGAAATGCTGATATGGTTCTTGCCCTGGGGCGGCCACTGCTTAGGAGGCCACAGCCACTTACCAGAGCAGTTTGGTGGCTGCCTGTTTTCCCAGCACCCCAAGTTCCAACATTCTCCATCATTTTTGAAAGATAGTTTTGTAGGATACATCAATCTGGGTTGAAAGATGTTTGCCTTCAGAACTTGGAGTGAAGTACTCCAAGTTCTCTTTGAGAGTTTGTGCTGAAAAGTCAGCTGTGATTCTAATGGGCTTTCCTTTATAAGTGATTTGCTTCTTTTTCCTAACAACTTTTAAGATTCTATTCTTGTGTTGAATCTCTGGAATCTGGACTATGGTATGTCTGGCTGTAGATATATTTTTTTTTTTTGTACTGGGAATCAAACTCATGACCTTGTGCTTGCTAGGCAGGCACTTATGCCACTGAGCTAAATCTCCAGTCCTGTAGATTTTTTTTGGATCATTGCTAATTGGAGTGCTATACGTGTCACTTATTTGTATGTCAAATTCTTTTTCTCTACCAGGAAAGTTTTCTGTCATGATGTCTGTTAACATGTTTTAATGTCATTTGTGGTATCTCCTGCTTGTTCATTGACTCCAATTAATCTTAAGTTGTTCTTCTTTGTCTCATCTAGAAGCTGTTAGATTGATTTTTCATGGTCCCTTGCTATTTCTCAGATATCTTTCTTTTCCTGGTCACTAAAAGTAAGCCTGTCTTCAATATCTGAGATCCTGTCCTCACATTGGCTCAATCTGCTTTGAATACTTTCAATGGAGTTTTTACTTTCCTGGCTATCTCCCTAAATATGCTTTATGGTTTCCATTTCTTTCCTACACTGTACTTCCATAATTTTCTTAAGCTCATCTATTTTTTTGTCTGTGTCTGCTCTAATAACACTGATCATGGTGTATATTTTGGTAATCTCTTTAGTTATTTGAGAGATTATTGCTGATTTCATTTTTTCCAGAGCCTCATTCAATTGCTTTGCTGTTACCACTTCAGAGAGACCTGGTGGGGGACTTTTGGATTGTCCCACATCATTTCCCCCTGCACTTTCCATTGGTGAGCTGGATGTCTGGGGTTGCACTTTTCTTAAGTGTCTTCTCATCTTATTTTGTCTCTTTTTTTAGTTTAATTCCTGAGGTGGTTCCTGTAAGTTGCCTATGGTGGGTTGTTTTACTGGTGGTATTTAGGACCCTTAGGTGATGACTACTTCTCTGAGGTATCTTCTAGGTATAGCTGGTTTTTGGGTTTTGAGTCTTTTGGAAGATCTTACCTTTTCAGTTTGTTGGAGATGAGAAGTTGTTGCTTCTTTGGCCTTATCCCTGGATCTTTGGCATTGTGCTGCCCTATTTTCTGTGACCCTTTGTTAATCTCAGCCATGGATTATCAGGATCAATATCTTTTTAGAACGATAATGTCAATTTTGGCTATAGTGGTATCAATAGCATCAAACACTAAGTTAATCCTTAATTTGCAACTTATAGCTGTGTGAACTAGATTTTTGATTATATGTAAAACAAACCAGATAATTATACATAATATATAATCCATAATATGTCAATTTTGCCATTGAGGGTTCAAATTTAAAATGGATTAAGGAGAAAATGGAGAACTGGAAAAAGAGAAAGATATTAGAAGTTATGTAGGAGGACAAAGGGGTATTATGCCAACTTGGGGAAACTGGTGCAGAAGACTGAAGGAAAAGAGAGGTGGAAGAGATAAAATGATGAACAGAACAGAACCATACCTGCAAAGAGGATAGGAATCAGTCACATACTCATAAAAAATCAATTAATGAGAGAGGGGGGAGAGAGAGAGAGAGAGAGAGAGAGAGAGAGAGAGAGAGAGAGAGAAACAAGCAAACAATCTACTTCCAGGATTCTCTCTGGATTCACTAGTAGACAACCTGTGGAGATAGAGTCCTGAATTGTGCTGATCTACCCCAACAAGCCAGGAGTTGCTTTATGGCAGGGTAGTAAATAATCGCAGCAGGCTTTCCTTGAGCAGGCCTCTTTGGGTTTGCCACTGTCCAAGCAATTTCCACAGGTCTGTTCCCAGCTGGGAGTTGCTATACAAAGTTGGCAGCAGTTCTGAGTTCTGAGCTCAACTCCAAAATGACTCCTGGCTAATTGTTCTCTCTCTGTGGGAGGACTAAGTCCTCTCCACTCACTGCCAGACAGTGCAGTTCTCCAAGTCTGCTGTTCCCCTCCAGTGCTATCTCTCTACAGTGGCCTCTGGGGTTGCCTGGTAACACTGTCACCATGATCATGCATCCCGAGATTCAAACAGCTCCTTTTGTGCAGTGAGTCCCATCTCTGGGTGATGGTACCATTGCTACGACACTTGAATTCTTTTTACTCTCTCTTTGGGCTTCAATTCACACTGTGGATGCTTCCTGAGTCCAGGGGACCCACTTTCTTCTTGTCTTCTTCAAGATGCTATGTTCCAGTCTCTCAACTGTGACTCTCAAAGAGGCTGTTTTCTCTGCCACTTACCACTCCACCATCTAACTGAAAGTCCTCCTTTTTCTTTTCTTTAAAATTTTATTTTACTTTAAGGAGAATAAAACAAAAGAGAACAGAATAAAGCAAATCAGAACAGAACAATGCAAGCAACACAGCACTTCACAACCAGACAACCAGACATCAACAGTAGCTACCATAATGTCTCTTTTCTTTGAAATAGTTGAACATACCTTCACACACATTAATATCAAATATAACAATAGTATAAAACCATTCAAAAGAATGAAAGCATTACAGGACTTCAAAACCAAATAACGGGAAATGAACAGTGGCTACTATAATATCTCATTTTCCTCAAAAAAATTGTCTATACCATTATACATAATAAAATCAAATAAACCACAACAGGATAGAACCAATCAAAACAGAAGAACAAAGCATAGTAGGACTTCAAAGCAAGATGATAGTAAATCAGCAATGGCTACCATAATGTCTTGTTTTCTTCAAAATAGCTATTCATACCATTACACATAATAAAATCAAACAGAATAAAACCAATCAAACAAATGAATTAAAGCATTAAAGCATTATAAGACTTCAAAGCAATATAATAGGAAACCATGATTACCATAATATATCCCATTATATTCAAAATAGCTGCCCCTACCATCTGACAGCATAGAATCTAACAAGACAAGACAGAACAAAGCCAAACCTAACAATATTGTGTATGCAATGCAAGAGTTCAAGATAAGACAATAAGAAATTGACAGTAGTTTCCACATTTCCCTCCCAGATATTTCCTCCCCTTTGCTCTTACATTAATTATTTTGCTTTTGGATCCCATTAATTCCTTCTGTTTCTTATGCTAGCATTCACATGGATGAGTTCAAACTGTTTTGGCCATGAACATGATCTCCAATTGAGTCCATTTACCTACAGGAGCCTTGAGATTATTCTACTTTATAGCTGGGTAGCTTTCCACTGGATGAAAATATCATGCAGCTTATCTATTCTGTGGTTGATGGGCAAGTTACTCTTTTTTTTTTTTTTTTTGGTCTCCTATCACATGAAACAATTGTTTTCTCCCCTTTGATTTTCAGTCTATGAATGTCTTTTCTAGTTAAAAGTGTTTCTTGTGTACAGTGTATTAATAGATCTTGTTTCTTGATCCACTGTCCCTGTGTTTGTTTTTATTGCTGACCTGAGGCTGTCTACATTACTGGTTACAACCAGCATACGTTGGTTTGTCTCTGCCCTGCTATCCTCCTATTGTTGGCCCTCCACTTTTCCCCTTCACTCAGTTGCCTGTCTTGTTTGACAATCCTCCACTGCTGCTGTTCCTGGAACCATGGTCAGCTTTATCTCTCTCTAGAATATCCTTTAGCATTCTCTGTAGGGTTGGTTTGGTAGTCATTAATTCCTTCAGTTGTTCTTTATCATGGAAGTATCTTATTTTTCCATCAATTTTGAAAGATAGTTTTGCAGGATAGATCAATCTGGGTTGGAAGTTGTTTTCTTTCAGGCGTTGAAACACTTTACTCCAAACTCTTCTTGACTTGATGGTTTGTGTTGATAAATCTGCTATGATTCTGATTAGTTTTCCTTTATAGGTGATCTGTCTCTTTTCTCTAACAGCTTTTAATATTCTATTCTTATGCTGAATTTCTGGGATCTTGATTGTTATGTGTCTGGGTGTAGATTTACTTTGGTTATGGCTAGTTGGAGTCTTATATACCTCACTTATCTGCATGCCAGATCCATTTCCCATGTTTGGGAAGTTTTCTTCTATTACTTCTGTTAATTACTTCTTTTAATTTCATTTGAGTTGACTCCTGCTTCTTTACCTACACCTATCACACTTAAGTTATGCTTCTTTGCATCATCTTTCAGCCATTGGGTTGTTATTTCCTGATTCTGTGTTATTTTTAAGAGATCTTTCCTTTCATGATCACTAGCTGCAACCCTGTCTTCAAGATTTGAAAGTCTATCTTCAGCCTCTTTCAAGCAGCTTTGCCAACTTTTGATTGACTTTTTAATATCCTGCATCTCTCTTTGAATCTGTTTCATGCACTGTAACTCCTCTCTACATTCATTCAAGGTTTCCATCATTTTCCTATGCTCCTCGTTATTGTCTCTGTCTTCTTTAGACCTGTTGAACAATTGTTTCAGTATGTTTGTGATTTCTTCTTTTACCTCAGACATTATTTCTGATTTGACTGCTTTTACAATCTCATGAAGCTGTTTCCTTACTTCAGTTGCTATCCTTCAGAGATTTCAGGTGTGTGACTTCCAGTTTCTTCCATGACTGTATCTCCCAGACTTATTCTGTGTGGGCTAGAAGTCTCAGTTTGCCTTTTGCTCCTTCATCTTAACATTCTCCTGGGTTCCTCCCAACAAGCTGGTTGTAGGGCCCCAGGCACTTCCCATGTTGGCTGTCCCTAGGCAGTGTAGGGGGAGGAGATAGGCACCTGGTTTCCTCTCATTCCAGGTTTAAAGGGAGATAGCAGGGTATGGAGCAGGCTTCTCTAGACCTATGCAGCTATACCATGCCTTTGTTGATGATCAGGGGTGCATAGAGGTGGGGCTGCTTCTCTCAGCCTATGTGTCTATACTGGGACTCCCACAATGGTGGTAGACACATAGGAGTGTGTTTGTCTGATTCTGCTAGTGGGTGATGGCTGCCTAAGGGAACCAAGGGCCTCCAATTTCCTATATTTTTCACTCTTATTTATTTTTCTTGCACAATTGGTCTTGCTAAAGTTTCAAGTACTATGTTGAATAGGAGTGGTGATAGTGGACATCCATGTTTTATTCCCAGTTTTAGAGGGAAAGCTTTTAGCTTTTTCCTATTTAATGTGATGTTGGTGATAGCTTTGTGATAAATGGCTTTTATCAGACTGAGATAGTCCTCCTATAACTATATTCTTCATTTTTTTTTATCACAAAAGGGTATGGGATTTTTTTTTTGTCTTTTTGAGACAGGGGCTCACTATGCAGTTTAGGCTGGCCTCAAACTCACAGCAATCCTCCTGCCTCAGTCTCTCAAGTGCTGGAATTACAGGCATGCACCACCATACTCAACAGGATATTGGATTTTGTCCAAGTTTTTTTCCATGTTATTGAGATGATCATGTTGTCTTTTTCTTGTTTCTTTTTATGTGGTTTACTGATTTGCATATGAGGAATCATCTTTGCATGCCTGGGATAAAGCTTACTTGGTAATGATGTATGATCTTTTGATGATTCATTGCATTCTGTTTCCAAGTGTCTTTTTGAAAAAAATTTTCACTATGTATTTCAGGCTGACATTGAACTTGCTGCTTAACCCAGACTGGCCTAAAACTTGTGGTGATTCTTCTGACTCAGTTTCCCAAGTGCTGGGATAACAGGCATGTGCCACTAACTGGATCCTTGTTGAAAATATTTGCATCTGTAGTTATTAAAGAGATTCATCTATATTTCTCTTTTATGGTTGGATCCTTGTCTGGTTTTGGAATCTGAGTAATAACACCTTCCAAGAATGACATTGCAAGTACTCTTTCCCTTTCAACTTCATTACAGATCTGGAAGACTTCTCTGATGTTGTAGCAGAATCCAGCCATTGCTGAATTCATCCATCTAGTTCTGGGCTGTTTTACTTGGTAGGTTTTTTTTTTTTTTTTTAAAAATTCTGCTTCAATTTCATTGCCTATTACTGGATAACATAGCACTTTAAAATGTTCTTAAAAATAGTTGGCTCAGTTTTGATAATTCATATATATCTAGGAATCTGTTTCTTCTGAATTCTCCAATACATTGGTATACAGGTTTGTAAAGTAGTTGTTAATAATCAATTGTATTTTCTCAGAGTTCAGTGTGTGTTCACCATTTTCATTTTTAATTGCATTAATTTTGATCTTTTGTCTCCTTTTTGGAGGTTAGATTGGCTAAGGATTTTTCTGTTTATTCATTCTTTCTAAGAACAAATGCTTCAATTCATTGATTTTTGTTTTCTTCAAGCAGTGGCAAAGTTTATTGAAAAAGTAGATGTGAAGAGTAAGAAACTGGCTCTGGAGAGCAAGCTTAGGCCGAGTTAAAAGGGAAATGCAAAATAAAACTGTACCCTGAAGAAAACAGGATGGGCTAGCATGAGAAAAGTCAAGACAACCTAATTTTGTTTTATTACTTGACTAGTACACATTTCCCCATCATTTACTAATAGTGAACATCTTTTAAGTATGTCTCTTATAAAGATTAAATAGGAAGGTTTGTTTTTTTTTAATTTTAAAGAGAATAAAAACAAGCAAAATAAAACAGAACAAGTGACTTCAAAACAATACAAAATCAATAATGGTTACCATAATGCCTCTTGTTGTCTTCAAAACACCTGTAGATAACTTCAGACATAGTAGAAATCAAACAAAACAGAACACAATAGAACCAATCAAAACAAAACAATGAATACAATAAAGAACTTCAAACTAAGACAACATCCAAAATGGCTACCATAATATATCTTGCTATCTTTGAAATAGCTACCCATACCAGCAGATATAACAAAATCAAACAAAACAAAACAGAATGAAACCCAACCCAACAAAACAATGAAAATGGCACAGGGAAAAAAAAATGACATAGGACTTTAAAACAGGATAATAGGGAGTTAACAATGGCTACTACCTTCAGAAGGAGATCCTCTCCAGATGCCACACCTACATGCCATGATCCTCTGAATAGATGATCAGACCACCTGCCCTAGACCTGCAGTCAGTGAAACAAGAAACACCACAAGCATCAAATTGCATTTCACCTGAATGCTATCATTGCAGCCTGTTTTTCTCCAGATCAGCAGGTTGCTTATCGGAGGGTAGTACAGGGGATGTCAGGGGTTGGTTCTTGTTTCCTAGGCCATTCACTGGAAGGGGCTGAGGTTTGGCGGTCCCCTGGTGGTGGCAGCCCATGCATGGTACTGGTTCACAAGGAGGGCTTGCTTTCTGTTAATTTCTTATTCTTTTACCCCTGAGTATGCAAATGGCCCAATTTATTGATGCCTTATATTGTTTTTTCAGTCTCAATTTATTTATATGATTTTTATAATTTTCTTCCTTGTACTAAATTTGGGTTTAAATTGTTCTTGTTTTTTAAGGATCTTGAGGTACATCATTAGATTATTTGGGATTGCTCTGTTTTTCTCATGTGGGTGCTCATGGTATAAACTTCTCCCTTAGGATTGCTTTCCACATATTTGATCAGTTCTGGTAAGTTGTTTGGAATTATCATTTAGTTCCAGAAACTGTTTTATTTCTTCTGTAATCCATTGTTTATTTAAGAGTATATTGTTAAGCTTTCATATATTTGCATTATTTCCATTTTCTCTTGACATTGATTTCCAGCCTCATTGTGCTATTATCTGATAATATGTGTGGCATAACTTCAATCCTTTTCTTTTACTTTAAGATTGCTTTATTTGCCAGTGCATGATCTATTTTAGAGAAAGTCTGATGTGCTACTGAGAAGAGCATGTATTCTTCACTTGGGTGAAACACCCTATAGGTATCTATAAATATAGGTATAAATATAGGTATATCCTAACAGATATTTATCTGTTAGGTCCATTTGTTTGAAGGTTTTATTCAACTTTGATATTTATTTGTTAATATTGTTTTGGTGTAATCTGTCTTTTGTGATAGTGCAGTATGGAGCTCTCCCACAACAATTTTGTTTATCTGGTCTCTTATGTCCAGTAGTACTTGTTTTATGAAGTTGGGTGTGCCATTGTCTGGTGCATATATGTTAATAATTATTATTTGTTCCTGTTGGGTTGTTCGCTTATCAGTATGTATGGTATATAGTGATCTTCTTTGCCTCTGCTTATCAGTTTTGGCTCGAAATCCACTATGCCTGAATATAGGACAACTACACTCTTTTTTGGAGGGGTTCTCTTGGATAGAATATTGTTTTCCATCTTTTAACTTTTAGCCTATGGCTTTATTTTTGGGTTAAATGTGTTTCTCATACACAGAATATAATTATATTTCATTTTTTCATCTATTTTGCCCATCTTTGTATTTTAATTGGGGAATTGAGACCATTCACATTTAGATTTTAGTTTCCTGTTGCTGACTCCCTATTGTTCCCTTCTACTTAAGTGTTCACCTTACCTGCTGTATCTATTCCATTATTCCTTTTGCCATTGTTAGCTTCATGGTCTCTTCCTAGAATATCCTTGAGAAAGTTTTTGAGTTCTTGTTTTGTGGTCATGAATTTCTTTAGGTGCTCTTTACCATAAAAGTAATCTTATTTATCCATCAATTTTGAAAGGTAATTTTGCAGGCTATATAAGCTTGGGTTAGAAATTGTTTTCTTCATTCTAAGCCTTCCTTGTCTTTAAGGTTTGTTTTAAGAAAAGTCTGCTGTAATTTTAATAGGTTTACCTTTATAAGTGATTTGTTGCTTTTTGCTAATGACTTTTAAAATTCTATTCTTATGTTGGACTTCTGAGATTTTGATTATAATGTGTCATGGAGAGGTTCTTTTCTGATCATGACTATTTTGGATTTTATATACCTCACTTATCTATATCTTAAATTTGTTTTCCATAGTGGAAAATTTGATGCTATTATTTCTGTAAGCTGGTTTTTAAAGCCTTTTATGATGTTTTATGATTTTTTTACTAATTCCAGTTAAATTAGATTAGTGTTCTTTACATTTTGTAGGAGCTGTTGGGGCCACTTTTCATGTTTTCTTGTTTTTAAGTTATCTCTCATTAATTGGTTACCAATCATAGCCCAGTCTTTTATTTGTGACACTGTACTCACACTGGTTGCTTTTGCTGCCTATACTTTCAATAACATTTTTAATCTCCTGACTTTGTGTTTGGAGCCTATTTAAGGGCACTAATTGTTTCTGTGGTGGTCATTGATGTATTGCATCATATTGGTTAACCCTGCCAGCTTTTATTAGTGCCTTCATTTACCCAATATTGTATTACTTATATTTTTGGTTAACTTGACAAATGTCTTATTGATCTGTTTTGTTATTTCCTCTTCTATCATTTTGAATAACTCAGGTGGATAGTTTTTGGCTCCTTCCTCTTGATAACCCATGGATCAGCTTTGAGAGAGTTATTGGTTTGCGGGGACATTTTGTTGCCTTGTCTCTTCATGTGTCTATTTTTTGTTTGTTTTTGTGTTGAGGCTTGAAGATTGATTGTAATGGGAAGCTTTGTTTACACTATGACCCTCTTTAGTTGATGTCTACTTTTCAGAGGTGTCCTCTGGCAAGGCTAACTATTGGCCTTTGTCCCTGTCCCAGGACCTACTCACCTCCATTTACTAGTTACGGGAGACTGCAGTGTATTTTTCCCAGTACTCAGTTGTATAGTGATGGGTTACAGTATTAATGACCCCAAGGTAATCCAGACAGTGCATCCCAAGAGAACCAATTAATATTAGCAGCTAAGTCTGTTTGGCTATAGTAATAAAATCAGTATCTTTTATAGTTTCAAATACAAACTGAGTATTGAGAAACCCTAAGGACCAAAAATGTACCATTTTTAACTAAAAAAAGAGTTCTGTAATTGTAGCATGAACACTAAAAGAAACCATACATTGACCTACAGTAAATATCTATGAAATGAAACTTTACTAACAATAGAACAGTATTCAACAGCAAAAAGCATAAAAATAACTAGGTATTTAGAGATTCATAAAGCTTACTAGTTATATTTGTAATGGTGGAAGAGTGAAAATTGAGATGGGGGCCCTACTGAGGAGTAAATAAAAATTAACAGTGTTAGAGAATGCTGCAGGAAAGAACAAACAAGGAAAAGAAGAAAAAGATAAACAAACAGCGTAATATAGGATGCAAAAGATTAGAAGGAAGAAGAGTTGAAAGGGGAAAAGGAGAGGAAAAAATTAAAAGAGGAAAAATGGGGAAAAATCTGCAGACCCCAAAAACACAATGAAAGAGAGATAAAAATTAAAATGGAAAAATCAAAGAAGGATTGAGTCAGGAAAATTTTCTTGTGCTTTTGAATAAGAAGTTTCTAAGATCTGAGGTCTTGGTATCCAACCAGTCATGATTTTCTTTGCTTAGCTTCAAGGCCTGTGGGTTTTTGAGGTACACCAGAGGCCCCTCTTATCTATTCAATCAGGACTGTGGTTCTCGTCCAAGCCAAAGTCTGTTTTTGTTCCCATTGGCTCCACAAATCAGTCCTCTACTCCCTGCTGGATGTAGGTCACTGGGGGAGGAGTTCAAGTGAACTGTTGGACTTAATGTCATGGGATCTAGTTGCTCCCTTCTTTCCCTAGGTATTGTCCTTGTTCTGGGTCAGGTCATTTGGACACCTCTGTTGCCCCATACCAAGGGGAAGCAAAACATAGAGCTACCTTAGTCATCCTGTTGTTGGATACAAGGTTGCTAGTGTCCTGCATGGGTCTGTTTGCCCATGCTGTTGGTGAGACGCTATGCATCCTGGGTCTGCCTGTTTGCATCAGTGGAGGAGCTGATGTTGGCCTGCTTGCTTGCCTCAGGATGAGTAGCTTAAGTTAGGGTGGGACACTTGCCCACATTAGGGGGAGGGTGCCACAGGTCTGATGCACTTATTTTTTTTCTTTTGAAGTAGGTCTCACTATGTAGTTCAGGCTGGTCTTGAACTCACTATGTAGCCCAGGCTGCTACTATGCCAGGTTTCTTAAATTTATTAGTGAAAAATGAAGTGCTTTTCCAGTTTTAAGCTAGTTTCACAGAACTTCAGTTAATTGTAACTAAAAATAAAGTCCTTATAAATGTAATAATTTTGGTTAATGTCACTCAAAGAGGGTGATGGAGGCCTACCTGGGGAGATAGTGCACCGGCGTGCGCGCGTGTGCGCGCACACACACACACACACACACACACACATACACACAGTATTTCCTGCATCAGAAGGTGACTTTTCTACAGTCATTTCTCCAGAGACCCAGACACTTGGGTCTGCATGGATGCTTAGGCATCTAGCAATAAGTGTACTAAGGGAGGGCAGATACAGGAAAATATAAGCTAGGAATCTTCCCATATATAAGCAGGGCAGGGAAACCCAGGTACCCGTGATGCTTCTGCACTGAAAAAGTGTGGAAAAATCTCATTTTGAGAATAGAGACTGGCATGAGAGATGGCTTTTCTGGATTGAATAGTGAACATGCAGAGTTAGGCATTTGGAACTACCAATGGGTTTCTGTGAGCAACATCACTGCAGAGTCACAGCTGCCACCTAGTGTCAGATGTCAGCCTTGCAGATTGTTTACTGCTGTTTCTAGCTAGATGGCCTTCTTAGGGGCAAGTGATGGGGTATGAGGGGTATGAGCCTCTACACTCGGAAAGAACTTTAGAATCAGACTTTTTTTTTTCTTTCTTGGGTTTTCTTTCTCCCTTTCTTTTCTTTCTTTCTTTTGTTTCCGGAATTGAACTGATGACCTCGCACTTGCTAGGCAGGCACTATAACACTGAGTTATATCCCCAGCCTAGAGTTAGACTTTAAACAACATTCTCTAAGTTAGCTTGTCATACATGTAGTCTCAGAGGCAAACTGACTGGATGTAGAAAATGGGGAGGCATCCATATTGCTAAACTTGTGTCTCATTCCAAACCTCTGCAGTGCTATCAATTTTATAGGTCATGTAGAATTAGATATTTCAAAGGATGAATCTCATATTAGTCTTATTTATGATTCAGGTAGCTTATAGGATATAGGGTGCTAGCTGAATGCAGTGGTACATACAAGTAATCCCAGCTACTGGGTGTTTACCAGGAGGCAGCAGGCAGGAGGCAGGAGGATCATAAGTGGGAGACCAGAGTCAGTAACTTAGGGAGACCTTGTCTCAAAGTAAAAAAAAAATAAAAGAAGGCCTGGGGATATAGTTCTGTGGTACAGCATTTGCCTAGCACCCATGAGGCCTTGTGCTCCAGGAGAGGGTGGGAGAGGACTGGAACGAGTGACAGCAGATAGCAGCTACCACCTATAGGTAAGTCTGATGGGGCAAAAAGAGAGGATCTAGCAATATCTGTTCTGTAGGAGAGAGCCATATGATAGGTGCTATGGCTGCACATGCTGAATTAAGTTGAGTCCTTGAGAAGCATACCCTGAGATGATTCATGTGTAAGCATTCTTTTTTTTTTTTTTTTGGTAAGTGTGTATTAAGAAAACATTGCCAGGGGGCATAGGAAAGGAAGCAGGTGAGAGTAAATCAGATGTGGAGGGAGGGACAGGTGTGATCTCAGATAAAGTCCTGTGAGAGGTACTTCAACCTTATCCTGCAGTCCTCTGGAGGAAGTTATGTTTCAGAAGGTTTGATCAGAGGCAAAGAGGAATGGCATTGAATATCCTGACCTATCAGGTAGTGGTAAAATGGGAGGGGAGGAGGTGAGTGGGGGAGTCATCCTCAGGCATGGTGGATTTTCTGCATGTTGGGTTGGGCTTCAGTATTTTGACAGAAGACTATCTGCACGGAGAACATTAAAAATAATACAAATGAGTATTAATAAAACAAAGACATGTATTTCAAGTGATGACAGTAAGTGACTCATGTTTCCTTTGACTCCTGAGATAGGGTTTGGAGTACAAGAGGTTTGCTTAGGGGAATAGGTAATATCTGAAAAAGATCAAAGATGAGGAAATAGGGTTGGGCAGGGGAAGGCTCATAACACAACCCAACTGACATTCTTGACAATTCCAATGGGCGTTCTAGAGCAAGATTTGCCTCTTAGAGTAGTCATACACTGCACAGAAATGAATAGGCCTGTAGGGAATAGCTGAAGCTTGAGATCGATCTCAGGTGGGCTGGAGCAAGGCCAACCTCAGGAACATAGTGCCTGAGACCAGTCACATGAATAAGCTGCTCTAGTCTCAAGAACACTGGATGCCTGAGATAAACCACATGAATAAACTATTAGGCAGAGAGATTTCACATGATAGTAAACCTCCCAATTATATGAATAAATGCACTGCAGCCATTGGATCTCCTCCCCCCACCTCCTCTTCCTGCTTCTCCTCTTCCTCTTCTTCCTTCCCACCTTCTTTTCTTCCTTTCCATCATCAGAAGAGAGGGTTCTGTATGGCCTCAGTTTTCTGTATTCTGACTCTTGTCCTTATTTCTGCATCCTCTCATCATCCTTACCCTGGGAACATTGAGAGCTTCACTGGACATGGCACAGGTTCTAGACACTTTGCCATATCTAGTCACTGGCTGGTGGTTTTCTGAGAAGGCCATGGGTTATAAGGTGGTGCCATAGTCAGGTCTTGCAAGAGAATAGATTTAATATAGGACACATAATTTATAGGATTATTTTATAATATTCACCTAAAAAGTCAAATGCAAAAGAGTACAGAAGATCTGTCCATACATTACAGATCCAAAGAATCTAGCTGAGGACCTGGCAATATCCTCCATAAACCCAGGAGGAGGCCTAGAGCCCACAGAATGTGTCATGCAAGTCTGTACCAAAGATCCACACTGCGAAGGCCCAAAGATCAGTGGAGGAAGCTAGAAAGTCTGTGCCAGTGGGATGAAGTTTGGTGCTAGCAGGCTGAGGGATGGATCTGCATTGAGCCAGAAATGATACTCAAGATAAGGACTAGAGCTTTCCTAAAGAGCACCACAGACATCTTCAGCGATAGTAAGGACTTGAGCACCTCCAACAATGAAAACAGCTGAGTTCATATTAGGAAGACTAGCATGACAGGTTTCTTCAGGAGAACCAACAGCACATCATCTTCATCTCCAGTTCTTTTATACTGTTGACACCAATCCTCAGGTGGTGCTTCCACACTCAGCACCACACTGATTCAGTTCAGCTGGGTGTTACAAGTTGCCCATTGGTTGATCCATCACAGGTGGCATGATTCAAGCTGGAAGAAAAACAAAGCTTTCTTTCTGGACAAAGTGGGGCTTCTCAGGCTTATTCTCTTCATCTGGTTAGTTCTTTGAATTTATTTTTGTTATTTTTGTTATAGGTAGGCTATTCCTTTGTAAAAATATGTAGTTTGTAATAAAATAAAAGCAATAAATGAGCAATGGCAGTATCTGCAGCACTGCAATGATTCCAAAGATTTTTGAGGGAAATATACAAGCAAGGAAGAACAAAGACCTCAACTTTACAACATAGGAGTTCTTTTCTTTTCTTTTTATTTAAAGAGAAAAAAAACCATAAAGGGTAGAGATAATACAAAATTAAAAAAAAGATAAACAGTAAGAAATCACTAGTTGATAAATTACATGTTGTCCTCTTAGAAATAGTTGTTCAAGTTACAAAATTAAAGCATACAAAGTAGATATTCAAACAGTGAGACTATAAAGAGCTACGCATGCATGAGTCTCTACATGTATTTCTATAAACTTAAAGCTTTAAAATCTTACTGAGATAAAGTAAATAATATCTAAATAAATATCACATCTGAGGATTTGAAGACTCATTTTTTTTAATTTAAAGAGAAACAAAACCATGTAAAGGGTAGAGGTAATACAGAATTCCAAAAAAAAAAAAAAAGATAAACAATAAGAAATCACTAGTTGATAAATTACGTATTGTCCTCTTAGAAATAGTTGCTCAAGTTACAAAATTAAAGCATACAAAGTAGATAGTCAAACAGTGAGAGTGTAAACAGCTATGCATGCATGAATCTCTGCATGTATTTCTATACTTTCTGTATTAGAGGAAAAAACAAAACTTAGCAAGACTAAACAAAACAAATTCCTATAAAAACATGAAACCAAAAAGTCATACCACAGTACAAGGTGATCTACAATGATTACTGTGTTGTTTCTTATTATCTTCAATAGAATGTCTATATCATCAGGCATAATTGAATATAGCAGTATAATTGAGTATAGCAGTAAATAATAATAGCAGTAAAAATAAAACAATGTAGACAGTATAAAACTTCAAAGGCAGGTAATAATCAAACCATAGTGGATATTCTAGTGGATCTTGTCATCTTCAGTGCAGTTGCCTATACTCTCAGACTTGATACTATCAATCATAACAGCTTTGAATAAAATCTATCAATACAAAACCGCGATCCAACAAACCAGATTTGATTACAATCAA